>JAKUCV010007179.1:52914-119240 GCA_028386065.3 Turnera subulata
TTAGGGCCCTCTACTGTGTGCGTCGAGCTCGGTCCCGTCTGATCAGACAACCAGGCACGAAGCCCAAATAAACCAGGCACGAAGCCCAAATAAACCAGGCACGAAGCCCAACATATCCATAGAGAGAGAGAGAGAGACAGAGAGAAAGAGGGAGGTAGAAAGGGGGAGGTAGAAGGAGGGAGGTAGAACCGGCCATCACAGGCCCACATGCTAACCCGCATGCCATCCCGAGGGGTATTACTTCCCGCTCGAACCAACCGGTCAACAGCCCCACAGTAGACTTTATAATAGTATTTTATTCTCAATTATCCTTTAAGAATTGTACCATACGTTATTTCAACATGATTGTGTGGATTTAACATCTTAATCTCAAATCCGGGCCTCCAGCCCACAATCCACCACACAAACCACAAAACCACTTAACACGTTATTTAACACACAAAACAACATAAGTCAAACAAGCAACATAAGCACATCAAACAAGCATGCATACAGCATTCAAGATCAACAATTAATACCACTTATGTAACAAGACAGTTAACCGAGCATTGTAGGCAGTCATGCATACAAAGGTTTATAAGTCCTCACCTGGCCATAATAATTGTCTTGGAACCCGAAGCCTCATTCTACCTCGAACATCCTATAATTATAACACAATCACATATATAAATCCACGAGGAAATGAGATACATGCTTTACAGTAGCTAACTGAGTTTTCTGCTAGCCATCGCGAGTATATAAAGGGTTAGGATCCCAAATTTGAGTTTACTAAAACTATAAGGAAACCTGAAACTCCTTTTCAAAAGAAGAAAATAAAGTCATATAATAAATCCCAAGCCGTGCTACACCGAGTCGGTCTTTTGACACGAAACACCGCCGCTCCCAATTCTCACTTGGATTTTAAAGTCAAATGCCTAAATGATAGTGGTTCTTGAATACAGCATTAATTAAAGTCAAGTTTCGGATAAGTCAGTTCAAGTATCAAGGTCCTAACATAACAAACAAAGTGGAAGGGAGTAATAGTTTTACGGAATTGGGTTAAGCAAGCTCATCAAGATCCATGTGACCCCCATTAATCGTCTTGACAACATTCCATAATTAACTTCATCAAAAGAAAGATAATTGTCAAAGTTGTTGTCTCCAATTTTACTCTTTCTTTTAAATCAAAGGTATAGCCTTGAAGTAAATCCACGTGGTTAGAGCAACCCACACAGACATAAGTTCATGCAATATGAGTGATCAACCTATGGCCCTATGATGAACACGTCTTATAACAAGAATCATACTGAGATTTATATATATACCTATATGTATATTGAACTATTGTTTTCGTATAATACACCTTGTTTTAGACACCACAGTCAGCCACATTTAAAAGGCCAAAAAGCTTACCGGGTACTGCAACCAGTGAATCACCATTATGTTGAATTCCGAGACCAATTCCAATGCCAAACCCATTCGCACCCATCAGCACCTCAATACTATCATCAATCCGAGCACAGCCACCATTCGCAGCCACCGGACCCAACCACCATCATACACATCAACAATCCGCCATTATATGAACACCACCAAACCCGATTAACACAAAGCCAACCCATCGAACAACAAACAAGGCCGGCCACCAAATGAACACGAATACAAATTCGCAGCACACTTCCGCCGCCATGAACCTCCCAGCCATCACCCACAACACAAGATAAGAAAACCACCCGTCAACCACCAGCAACTTATATAAGAAAAGAAAAGAAGAAAAGAGAGTCGGGCTTACCCGACTTTTGGTGGCGATAGCTTCAGCTCCACAAACGCGGCGACGAGAGGTCGAACAGAGAACCCGGCGTCGACGGCGTTGTGCAACTGAGAGGAGAAAAGGAGAGCAACGAGGGGCGGTAAAGGGGTTACCCGTCGAAGCAAGAGTGGCGGCGGTTCAAGCTTGGTCTTCGAGTTCCTCGCACGAAGAGGGCTAGGCACAGCCTCGCCTCACTCGCCCCAAGTCCCTCCCGGCCTCCTCCTCGTCGTCTTGAAGCAACGGTGGCGTGAGGAGTGCCGCGACAAATCCAAACAACGGTGGCGGCGGCGTGTGGCTGAAAGGAGGAGAGGGAAGTCGGACGAAAGAGGAAGAAAGAAAAAGAAAAGAGAAAGCAACGAGGGAAAGTGAAAGAGAAGAGTCCGGTGCTAACGGGGAAGAGGAACTAGGGAAGAAAAAGAAAAAAAAAAACAGAGGGAGAGGGGAGGGCTGCGGCCGGCGAGAAAAAGAAAGGAGGGAGAGAAGAGAAAAGAGAAGAAAAGGGAAAGGTTAGGGTTTTGACCCACCTAAGCCAAAACGACGTCGTTTCGTTTTGGCTTAGGAGCGGTCAACTCGCCTAACCAGTCAACATTTTTTTTTTTTATATCCTTTACTAAAACGACGTAGTTTTAAGTTCAACTACTCCAACCCGTCTTTCCCACCGAACCGCGATATAAATTCCATAAGAAACCCGAATAAAGAATATTACCAACTTAATTGTATTATTTCCAAGGAAGATAAATTGATTTCCTTAACCTGAATACCGAAAATTTTGCAAGGGTAAAATTGGAATTAAATACCAAAAATTTTGAAAATTCCGGAAAAAGTCAATTAACGGAATTCGGGGCGTTACATTAAGGATATGTTATTCATCTCACAAGGAGGCTGTATTTATAGTACAAAGTAGATACTATACAAGGAAACTATTCACAATCACTACAATCACTCACAATCTCTCTAATTACTCTCAATTACTCTAATTTCTCACTAATTAATCTAATTCCTACCATCACTCCTAAATTATATTTACAAACCATAATTTGTGCCATAACTCACGCCAACACTCCCCCTCAAGCTGGAGTATAGATATCACACATGCCCAGCTTGACAAGCGAGTTATCAAAAACTTGTCTAGAAACAGCTTTTGTCAATATATCAGCCAATTGCTCTGTGGTCTTGACATATGGAGCTTCAATGATCTTGCCTTCAAACTTCTCATATATAAAGTTTCGATCAATCTCCATATGTTTTGTCCAATCATGTTGAACTGGATTTTCTGCAATCTTAATAGCAGATTGATTATCACAATATAGCTTCATAGATCCTTCTTGAGAGAAACCAAGTTCCTCCATAAGTTGCTTTAGCCATAATAACTCTTGGATTCCTTTTACCATTGCTCTATACTCAGCCTCAGCACTTGATAAAGAAACAACTTTTTGCTTCTTACTCTTCCAAGTGACTAGATTTCCTCCCACAAAAGTGAAGTATCCAGTTGTAGATCGTCTCATTTCTCCTTTTGCACCCCAATCCGAATCACAATAGCCAATGATGCTTGCATTTCCATGCTTAGAAAATAGAAGGCCTTTTCCGGGTGCTGACTTTAAATACCTCAGTATCCTTATGACAGCATTCATATGGACCTCACTTGGATTATGCATAAACCTGCTCACCACACTAACTGCATATGCAATATCAGGTCGTGTATGAGACAAGTATATCAAATGTCCAACTAACCTTTGATATCTCCCTTTATCAATAGGAACCTGATCATTTAGTTCTTCAAGACCGTGATTTTGCTCCATGGGCGTATGTAAAGGCTGGCACCCAAGCATGCCAGTTTCTTTCAACAAATCTAACACATACTTGCGTTGTGACAAGAATATTCCTTGCTTAGACCTGATAACTTCAATACCCAAAAAATATTTTAAGCCTCCAAGATCCTTCATATCAAACTCAGAAGCTAAGTGAGCCTTCAACCTAGCCATTTCATCCAAATCATTACCGGTAACAATCATGTCATCAACATAAATGATTAATGCAGTGGTCTTGTCATTGTGCCTTTTTAGGAATAAAGTATGATCAGAATTACTTTGAACATATCCATACTTCTTCATAGCGAGTCGAAATCTACCAAACCATGCTCTTGGTGATTGTTTCAAACCATACAATGCCTTCTTCAATTTACATACCATCTTCGAATCATCAGTAGAATCGAAACCAGGAGGCATACTCATATAAACCTCCTCAGATAAATCACCATGTAAGAAGGCATTTTTCACATCATACTGTTGCAATGGCCAATCAAAATTTGCAGCAAGAGACAAAAGCACTCTAATAGTATTTAATTTTGCGACAGGTGCAAAAGTCTCCTGGTAGTCAATACCGTAGGTCTGAGTAAAGCCACGAGCAACTAACCTTGCTTTATAACGTTCAATTGTACCATCTGGGTTATGTTTGACTGTAAATATCCATTTGCATCCAACAGGTTTCTTCCCTTCTGGCAAAGCCACAACATCCCAAGTTTGATTCTTCTCAAGTGCTCGCATCTCCTCAGCCATAGCTTTTGCCCATTCAGGATCATCTAGTGCATCTTGAACCTGTGTAGGTATATTAACTCCAGCCATGTGATTAGCAAAACCTTGAATGGTATGAGGTAAGTGCTGAGTAGAGACATAATGAGCAATTGGATACTTCATAGGTCTGGAATTATCAGGTGAATATCTCTCTGGTGGTTTTCCTCGATTACTCCGAGGAGGTAGTTGAAACCTGTTATCATCACTAGAAATTGCTGGGGTATTGTCAACAATTAAATTGTCAGTATTATCCTTTAACTGAATACATACCTCAGGCTCATTAGCAAAGGAAGAAAAATTGGTAGGTACTGTTGGTGGAGAGAGGGGTTCTTCATCACATGCTTCTGGTAGTATGCATGCTTCTGGTAGTATGCCCAAATTTGTAGAATCATCATTCATCCTATCTGGAAGCATGAACATCCAATTCGGCTCTTCAACTGTCATCTCCCCCTGAAGAGAAGAATTGGCTTCGTGGGGAGAATGATACATTTCTGTTTCCAAGAAAGTCACATCCATAGTAACATAGGTGCGCTTCGTTGGAGGATGATAACACTTGTATCCCTTTTGATGTGGCAAATACCCCATGAATACACACTTAAGGGCACAGGGATCAAGCTTGGTACGCTGATGTTTAGGAAGATGAACAAAGACAACACACCCAAATACTCGTGGCGGTAAGTGTAAACTTGAGGTCATCGTCACCGTTGATGATAATGTCTCCAAAGGTGTTTTGAACTGAAGAACACTACTAGGCACACGATTCATTAGATACACAGCATAAACAATAGCATCTCCCCAAGCATTTGGCTTCATGTGTGCATCAATAAGACAAGCACGTGTGATCTCGAGTATATGGCGATTCTTTCGTTCGGCCACACCATTCTGTTGAGGTGTAAATGGGCAAGTTGTCTCATGGATAATACCCTGATCCTGGAGATAAGTTTTGAAGACATGGTTGACAAACTCACCACCATTATCAGACCTTAAAACTTTCATCGTGGCAGAAAATTGTGTCTTTATCAATTGATGAAATGAGCGGAAGCATTGAAAAACATCACTTTTATGTTTCATCAAATAAAGCCAAGTCATACGACTGAAATCATCAACAAATATCACAAACCAACGATATCCATTTGCTGTCAACACAGGAGCAGGACCCCACACATCAGAATGAACTAAAGCAAATGGTTCAATCACTTTATTCGTACTCAAAGAGTAAGTAGCACGATGGCTCTTCGCCAAAACACAAACATCACAATGAAAATCAGCAGGAGTGCAATCTGAAAAGAAGGAAGGAAATAAGTGTTTTATGTAGCCAAAAGAAGCATGACCAAGTCGACGATGCCACGTCCAGATTTGATTCCCTTTAGAACCAGAAGAACCTCGAGAGGACAGAGCAGTGCCTGAACAAACTTCATCTACATAATACAACCCCCCTCTCTTAGTACCACGCCCAATAATCTCCTTGCTGTTGAGATCCTGAAATAGGCAAAATTGAGGATACATTAATACAAGACAATTTAATTGTTCAGTAACTTGAGATACGGAGAGGAGGTTATTTGAAAGTGAAGGAACATATAATGTATGCTCCAACGATAAAGATGGTGTCAATATAACTGTTCCAGCACTCATAACCGGAGAAGGTACCCCATTAGCATTAGACACTTGTAAACGTCGAGGTGCAATCTTGGTGGACAAAAGTGATGAGTCAAATGTCATATGATCAGTGGCTCCTGAATCAATCACCCAACCAGTGTCTTTGATAGAATCAGAAATAAGAACAGATCCAATATTACCTGATGGAACTTCGGAATTGGCACCAGAAGTAGCACCAGATGGAATATCATTGGTAGTTGTGGATGACATAATTGCAACCTTACCCTCTCTCTTGTCACCATCTTGCCTATTTCTTCGTTCGCGAGATTTCTTTTCATTGAAACTGTCCCACCAATCTGGATAGCCATTCAATTTGAAACAATTTTCAAGAGAGTGTTTAGGATTACCACAGTGAGAGCAACCACCATTGTAACTACTACGGGGCTTTGAATTAGTGGCACGATTGTGAGGCAAAAAGCTCTTGGATGCCATAGCCACAGCAGATTCGGCGGAATGGTTGTGCAGCATTGTACTCCTTCGTTGTTCCTCTTTCCGAACTGCAGCAAATGCAACATCTGGTTTTGGGAATGGTTCAGAACGAAGAATATCACTACGAACATTATCATAAACATCATCCAAACCCGCCAAAAAAATATAAACACGTTCTTCATCAATTTCTTTCTGACGAGCAGATATAATATCAGGTTGAGTGAATGAAATTGGTTTACGAAAATCTAGTTCTTGCCATATTGTGCGTAATTCAGCATAATATGTAGAAACTGATTTTCCATCTTGCCTCATGCGCATAGCCTGGCGAGAAAGATCATATATAACAGATCTATCTGCCCCTTCAAAATAAGTTTGGGATACTGTATCCCAAATACATTTCGCCGTGGGGAGGCGAACAAATAGATTCATCACATCGGGTTCCATGGCACCGACAAGCCAACCTTTAACAGTAGCATTCTCCATACTCCATTTCTCATATGAAGCATCTTCAATGGAGGGCTCCTTAATTTTTCCAGTTAAGTAACCCAACTTGCCACGACCAGCCATAAAAGTCTCAACAACTTATGACCAAAGGGAGTAATTTGAACCATTGAGTTTCACACCATAGGGTATTGCAACAGGTTCTAGTACAAGGCTTGTTGCATGTGTGTGAGACATCACAGGTATTTTTGTGGTAGGGATAATAGTTCCTGAACTAGGAGGTAGCTCACTCATGTTATTGAGAAACTAGGGAAGCAATGAGAAGAGAATAACAAAATAGACAGAGAACCTGCTCCGCTACCAACTCAAACAAGATAGATGGGTTTAAGGATATGTTATTCATCTCACAAGGAGGCTGTATTTATAGTACAAAGTAGATACTATACAAGGAAAATATTCACAATCACTACAACCACTCACAATCTCTCTAATTACTCTCAATTACTCTAATTTCTCACTAATTAATCTAATTCCTACAATCACTCCTAAATTATATTTACAAACCATAATTTGTGCCATGACTCACGCCAACAGAACAATCCCCATGAACCATACATCTCGATCTCCCCCTCCACCTCCAAAAAATTCTAATTAAAAAAAAAACCCACCCTTACCAACAAGCCACTTCCTTCCCCTCCTTCCTTCACTATCTCCCCTTCCGCCTCCCTTCTTTCTCCCCACCTCCTCCCCCTTCCCCTTTGTTTTTGATATATTTGTTTTTTGCAAAAGAGAAGGTGAAACGAAGGGGGGGAGGGATTTGTCGTCCCCTATTACATGACATACGGGAAAGAAGGGATTAGATTGAATTGGAATTGATTGAGGAGTTAGGTTGGAGTTGATTGGATTGGTGGTGGTTGTGGTGGTAGTGGATGGTGTTATGGTTGTTGCCATCAGAGTCGTAAGTGGTGAACCGGAGTCCCGGTACATTGACTCTGTTCTGGTAGTTCTTGAACTGGCCTGACCCGCCAGTGGCGCCAAACCCGTAGTTCCCAAAGGATGCATTGGCTACGTTTCCATCTTTGGCGTAGCTTGTGAATCCTTCGCTGTGACCAGTTGCCTGGTTGCTGTATCGCAGGAACGAGTCCTTGGCCGAGTTCAACCCGTTGGAGTAGTTCTTGAACGAGTCGGTCCCACTCTGTCTTGATCTGCCGTAGTTGGTAAAGCGTCTGTTGGAATAGATGGCGAAGTTGACGTCTTGGTTATGATTGCCAAGGCTTTGTTTTGAATCGAAGAAGCAGTACAAGTTGGCCAAGGAACAGAAAGAGTCCAGGTGTGCGGAGAGTGAGTTTTGGGTGGCGAGTTGGGCAAGGAAGGCCGAGTCAATGGCACTGAGTGGAGAAGCTTTGGAGAAAAGAAACTGTGGTTTAGGGAGGTTATTGGAGACGTGCTTGTTCCAGTAACGAATCAGAGATGCTCTTGGTGAAAATGGGCTGTACTCGGTTGATGAGAAGTTCTGTTTTTGTGAAATGCTACTAGTATCATAAAATAATTTTATATTATGTTTTCTTTTTCATAAAGTTTTTTGTTTTATCTAAAAATAAAATAATAGAAAAAAATTATGAAACGGATAACTAAGCCAAATTTTTTTGTATAATTTCTTCTTCTTTATTTTTCCTTTCCAAGTATTTTAGTTTTTTTGTTTAAAAAATAATTTTGCCTTTTTTAATTTTTATAATTTTTTCTAAAAATTAAAATATAAAAAGAATCAAACGGTAAATATCTTGCAACGTGTCGCTCATCCGTGCATTCCGTTAAGTCAACTAACACAAGTGTAAAAACCCTAACGGAATGAGGTAAAATGCGGAATTAGAAAGTTTAGGGGGTTAAATACCGGTTTTTTTAGTACAGGGGGTGACCCATTTTTCAACGAAAGTTCAGGGGGGTAAAACGTAATGAAGCCCATATATGATGCTTATGCTAATTGGAAAAGTAGTCTGTTTGTGCTTCTCTTTTAATTTTGTTTGATTGCAGACTAACTAAATTCATGCAAGTTAGTGATATATTGGCTAGTGCTTGTTTCCCATATCTTTTATTGCAAGTAAGAACATAGATTTGAAATCAACTCAATACTAGTATATTAACCCTCTTGATAAGTCTTCAAGTGTGTGTTAATGTGTTTTATGTACAATATATGATCATGTGTTTAGGACTTTAGGTGGGATACTAGCATGCAAATTAAGTCTTCCAGAGTACAATATGAGAGTCTGGTTTGAGGCAATAATTGGTGTTGTAAGTGATGTTCATGAACACACTAAGAAGGAAGGAAGATCTCAATGTGTATAATTTCTCAAAAATGCAGTAATTTGCATCTCTGTTTTTTTTTTTTCTTCTTCTTTTTATGGATATTTCGTAGACAGCACTGTTTGCAGCTTAAGTTCAAACCTTTCTTACAACACTTTCAGGACTGAAGGTTTAGACTCATATTGTGGCCTGTAAAATCAAGGAAAAAAACCCCTTTGTTATGACATGGAAGTGATAGCAGTATTCATTACACGGGTGAAGCATCAAGCCCGAACATACATTACAGGGAAAAAAAAAAAAAACAAAACGAGTTGAAAAAGGAAAACATTTTTCACAAGATTCTCCAATAAGCAAAAAGAAGAAAATTTTGAGGTGCCTTTTCATGCCAATCGCCTCCTCACATGGCTAATTGTCCATCAATCAAAGCCAGTTTCCTACCTAACCGAGCCCATAGCACTTTGCCCTGGCGTTAGCTAATTGGTGGCACTCACTATCGTGTAAGTTCACACCAAATGACACCTATCGTTCACTTAAGTCCCCATGGGATGCACCTACGCTGATTTCTTCTAAGGTATTACAATAACACAGTATTGGCAAAAATAATACTACTTCAAGACATGAAAAAGTGATTCGCCAACGAGGGTTCATCGTTTGTATTGTCGAGCCGCACCGACCAATTTTCTTTGGTGATAATCTATAAATATTACTGTAGACATTTGTTAAGCCCGATGGTTTGTAAATTGGGGAACGAGAAATTTTACAGTAGGGACTCGAGACTTCGATTAGTTATAAACCTAATTTTTAAAGGTTTTTTTTTGACATATTTAGTACCTGATTTATTAAGTTTCATTCATTTATGACATATTTAGAGTCCGTACTATTTCAAAATTATCATTTGGGGGTCTCTACTATTTTTTGTCCTCTTTATGGGTCTGTACTTATATTTTTCGTCCCATTTAGAGGTCTCGGGCAGCTCTTCGGATGACGTGGATTGCCCGGCCCAGAGGAGAAGGATACACGCCTCCTTTTTTGATACGTGGCAGCGAGTGAGGCCCGTGTTCTGCACGCGCTGTCCACCGTGGCGTGTGGGTCCCACTTCATATTTTACATTATTTAGAAAATAATTTATAATTTTTTAATAGAATTTTAATTTTATAAATTGTTTAACATAAAAAAAAAAGAAAAAAATCAAAATTCTCAGCAAATCACTCTTGCAACTCACTTCTCCTAGTTTTCTTTTCTTTTTCATTCCACAAATTTTTCTAAAAAAAAAAAACAAGAAGAAGAAAAAATCCATGGAAACAACACCAAAATGGTGTCGTGTCCAACATCATCCCCAAAAATAGCAAGTTGAGCCCTGCTGCTCTGCCAATCACTGCCAATGTCGATACCACCTCGTCGTCGACCATGCCCTGCTGGACCGTGCAGCCCGCACCGGTAGGAGTCGACTACGACGAACCACTGCGTCGAATCACCCGACGCCAAGTCCAATAAAGCTGCAGCAAGTTTTGCAACCTATTGTCACCGGATACCGCCATAACAACACTACTGCAATTGATTTTCGCCGTTAAACCAGTAACTCCTCCCATTAACGACACCCAATTGAACCCAGCAACCTAACTTGTGTTCATTAACAAACAGATCCAAATCGGCGATTCATCACAACCCACACACATTAACCTAAATTAATTATATCGCTAAACAAAGAAGAAAAGGAGATCGAATCGGAAAGATGGAGGAGGAGGAGGAGGAGGCGGTACTTACTCCACACAACGACAGAGACGCAAGGAGGAACATAAGCGATGGCAACGAGGGGGCGAGCTGGACACCGAAGGTAGAGGCGGCGTTGTTCGCACGAAGGCATGATCCATAATTGGCGGTTGCTGGCCTAGGCAGTGGCGAAAGGTGGGAAGCGGAGGCGATGGTAGTGGGTTGCAGAGAGGAAGGATAGAAGAGGCCAAATTGGTGGTGGATTATTGAGGGGTAGTGGAGATGGGCAGCACGGCTTGGACTTGATGATAGGTGTGATGGGAGGTTGCGGCAAAGGCAAGGAGGAGAAAGAAAGAGGAAGAGGATGGAGAGAGGGAGAAGAAGGTGAGATGTGTGAGGAACCAAGGAGAGGGGAAGGAGAAGATAAAGGGGGAGTAGTTGGAGAAGAAACAAAAGAAATTGGGGAAATAAAAGGATTCGGTTGGGGGGGGGGGGAAGAGCTGCCTGAGATCCCTGAAAGGGACAGAAAATATAAGTACAGACCCTTAAAGAGGACAAAAAAATAGTAGAGACCCCCAAATGGTACTTTTGAAATAGTACGGACCCTAAATGTCATTTACTCCAAAAATAATACTACTTCAAGACATGAAAAAGTGATTCGCCAACGAGGGTTCATCGGCTCAATATTGTCGAGCCGCACCGGCCAATTTTCTTTGGTGATAATCTATAAATATTACTGTAGACATTTGTTAAGCCCGATGGTTTGTCCAGACTCTAAATTGGGGAACCGAGAAATTTTATAGTAGGGACTCGAGACTTCGATTAGTTATAAACCTAATTTTAAAAGGTTTTTTTTGACATATTTAGTACCTAAGTTATTAGGTTTCATTCATTTATGTACCTGAAGTTTTAATTCGTTCAATCATATGCCCACACTTTTAAATTATGTTCAGTCGTATGCCCCAACTTTTAAATAATGTTCAATCATGTGTCTCGGTCAGCTCAGGGTGTTAACTCACCTGCCCGAGTGTGGGGCCCACTGAAATTTTTTCGCCACGTGGTAGATGAATGAAGTTGCCACATACCTAAAATGTCAATGGGTCCCACATCAAGGAAACTGAGTCATCACTTGGGACTGACCGAGGTACACGATTGAATATAACATAAAAATTCAGGTATATGATTGAACAAAATAAAAGTTTAGGTGCATAAATGAACCAAACTTAATAACTTAGGTACTAAATATGCCAAAAACCCATTTTAAAAAATATTTTACTAATGTTGGAAGTTCACAACTAATCAAATTCAGGGAGTGTCGTAATAAAATTTTATGAACCGAACCTCCTCTCAACCTAAACTTTTTTTTCACCAAAAAACATTAAACCTTTTAAAATCTGTATATAATTTCCCCCGTACCTTTACAAAAGACAACCATGGGTGGAGGGAACCTAGGTCTTAATCAGTATTTGTGTGTTTGGTGCAAATGCGGAAGAGTTCCATGAGTTTCATGTAAACCATGTTTATCAATGACAATATACATATCTTCCTGGCCTAAAAAAAAAAGGACAACAATGGGTGGAGGAAACCTAGTATTGTGACTACCACAAACAAATGGCACTAAAAGATCAAGTTCATGCATGCACGATTCCTATAAATAGCAATGCCACATGGCTCCAAGCATCAAGTCCAACAAACAATATTTTCACAATCTTAAACCTTAGCTTTAGTTTTCCTTCCTATCAAACCAGAAAGATGGCCTCCCAGAATCAGCTTCCTGCACAAGCAGCTGAAGTACGTCAGACTGCAGACTATCATCCTTCTGTGTGGGGTGATCACTTCATCAAGCACCTAGCAGATGACGATGAGGTAATGCAATTTATCACTTCCATTTTAAGTGGAAGAATAATGTAATATAATCACATCTACGAAATGCTGTNTGATGATAGGTGTGATGGGAGGTTACAGCAAAGGCAAGGAGGAGAAAGAAAGAGGAAGAGGATGGAGAGAGGGAGAAGAAGGTGAGATGTGTGAGGAACCAAGGAGAGGGGAAGGAGAAGATAAAGGGGGGAGTAGTTGGAGAAGAAACAAAAGAAATTGGGGAAATAAAAGGATTCGGTGGTGGGGGGGGGGGGGGAAGAAGGGGAAGAAAAAAATTAAAAGTGGGGGCCCACATGCCACGGTGGAAAGCGTGTATTCTGCCGCATGTCAAAAAATGAGGCCGGGCAGTCCACGTCATCCGAGGAGCTGCCTGAGACCCCTGAAAGGGACAAAAAATATAAGTACAGACCCGTAAAGAGGACAAAAAAATAGTAGAGACCCCAAATGGTACTTTTGAAATAGTACGGACCCTAAATGTCATTTACTCCAAAAATAATACTACTTCAAGACATGAAAAAGTGATTCGCCAACGAGGGTTCATCGGCTCAATATTGTCGAGCCGCACCGACCAATTTTCTTTGGTGATAATCTATAAATATTACTGTAGACATTTGTTAAGCCCGATGGTTTGTCCAGACTCTAAATTAGGGAACCGAGAAATTTTATAGTAGGGACTCGAGACTTCGATTAGTTATAAACCTAATTTTAAAAGGTTTTTTTTGACATATTTAGTACCTAAGTTATTAGGTTTCATTCATTTATGTACCTGAAGTTTCAATCGTTCAATCATATGCCCACACTTTTAAATTATGTTCAGTCGTATGCCCTAACTTTTAAATAATGTTCAATCATGTATCTCGGTCAGCTCAGGGTGTTAACTCACCTGCCCGAGTGTGGGGCCCACTGAAATTTTTTCGCCACGTGGTAGATGAATGAAGTTGCCACATAACTAAAAAGTCAATGGGTCCCACATCCGGGCAACTGAGTCATCACTTGGGACTGACCGAGGTACACGATTGAACATAACATAAAAATTCAGGTATATGATTGAACAAAATAAAAGTTTAGGTACATAAATGAACCAAACTTAATAACTTAGGTACTAAATATGCCAAAAACCCATTTTAAAAAATATTTTACTAACGTTGGAAGTTCACAACTAATCAACTTTAGGGAGTGTCGTAATAAAATTTTATGAACCGAACCTCCTCTCAACCTAAACTTTTTTTTCACCCAAAAAACATTAAACCTTTTAAAGTCTGTATATAATTTCCCCCGTACCTTTACAAAAGACAACCATGGGTGGAGGGAACCTAGGTCTTAATCAGTATTTGTGTGTTTGGTGCAAATGCGGAAGAGTTCCATGAGTTTCATGTAAACCATGTTTATCAATGACAATATACATATCTTCCTGGCCAAAATAAAAAAGGACAACAATGGGTGGAGGAAACCTATAGTATTGTGACTACCACTAACAAATGGCACTAAAAGATCAAGTTCATGCATGCATGATTCCTATAAATAGCAATGCCACAAGGCTCCAAGCATCAAGTCCAACAAACAATATTTTCACAATCTTAAACCTTAGCTTTAGTTTTCCTTCCTATCAAACCAGAAAGATGGCCTCCCAGAATCAGCTTCCTGCACAAACAGCTGAAGTACGTCAGACTGCAGACTATCATCCTTCTGTGTGGGGTGATCACTTCATCAAGCACCTAGCAGATGACGATGAGGTAATGCAATTTATCACTTCCATTTTAAGTGGAAGAATAATGTAATATAATCACATCTATGAAATGCTGTCACTTAATATTGTAGTTGCATCTCCAAATGTGAATATATTGGCAGCTCATTGCCAGTTTTAAATTGGTGGCTATACCTTATAAGAACATTATAACCCTGGTAAAATATATCACAGACAGCAAACAGAAGGAAGAAGGAACATGAAGAGCTGAAAGAAGAAGTCAGAAAGCTACTTGTAGCACCCAGCAACAAACATTCCGAAAAGCTAAACCTGATCGATATCATCCTTCGGCTAGGCATTGGTTATCATTTCGAAGGAGAAATTGAACGTGTGTTAGAACAGGTGTATAATTCTTACCAAGACTACCATGAGGAAGATGAGGACCTTCACACTGTTGCCTTACGGTTTCGTCTGTTAAGGCAGCAGGGTTACAATGTTTCCTGCGGTAAGCAATATATGGATCAAGCTTCTTGAATATTGACATACTAATTACCTTTCAATCTGTGCATAAACATTTCTTTGTTCAATGAGCAGAAGTCTTCAACAATTTCAAGGACGTAAAAGGCAATTTCGAGGGAAGGATCATGAATGATGCCAAAGGGTTGCTGAGCTTGTATGAAGCTTTGTACCTCCGCGTGCACGGGGAGGATATACTAGATGAAGCTTTAGCATTCACAAAAACTCACCTGAAGTTGATGCTGCCCCGGTTGGACTCAATCCTTGGCAAACTAGTTGCGCATGCATTGGAACGGCCTCTGTACAGGGATGTGCAAAGGCATGCGCACTATCATTTCATTTCTATCTACCAGCAAGACGAAGCTCATAATCCAGCTTTGCTAAAACTAGCGAAGCTGGATTTCAATCATTTGCAGAAATTGTACCAAAAGGAGCTAAATGCTCTCACCAAGTATGATCAATCTGTATATGCAAATTAAAAAACAAAAAGGGCATTTCGTTTTCTTTGTGACAGTATAGGTTCATCAAAACTTCACTAAGCTACTGTATATATAAACTTCAGGTGGTGGCTGGAACTTGACTTCAAGAGGAAGCTTCCTTTCGCCCGGGACAGGATGGTGGAGACCTACTTTTGGGCATTAGGTGCATTTTTTGAGCCACAATTTGCTACTGCTAGATTGATGCTAACTAAAGCAACTGCACTAGTTAGCTATGAAGATGACATATATGATGCTTATGGAACCATTGAAGAACTTGAGCTGTTCACCGAGACAGTGCGGAGGTTTGTTGGAAAAGTAGCTTGTCTGTGCCTCTTTTTAAATCTTCTATTCACACACTCAATTACTGTTATATTCGCACAATCATTTGTTTTATGTAAAATGATGTGTTTAGGTGGGATACTAGCGCGCAAGGTCTTCCAGAGTACTTGAGAGTGTTTTTTGACGCAGTAATAGGGTTTGTAAATGATGTTAAAGAACACACGGTGAAGGAAGGGAGATCTTACTGTGAATTTTTCATCAAAGAAGCGGTAATTTGTGCCTCCTCTTCTTCATTTTCTGGATATTTCATAGCAGTGTTTGCAGCTTTAGTTCAATCCTTTCTTATGACAAGATGGAACAGATATGAGCAGTAATTGTTATACAGGAGAAGAATCAAACCCAATCGCACCTTACAGAAGCAAGATGGTTGAGTGATAATTATGTGCCAACACTTGAAGAATATAGGCGCAATGGAGTCTATAGCAGTACTTATCCATTGCTCGCTGCCGCAACCTTTTGCGGCCTTGGAGAACTAGGCTCAAAGGAAGTCTTTGAATGGTTGCTTAATGATCCTAAAATTATGGTAGCTTCCTCGGATTTAGCCAGGCTTATCGATGATGTCATAGGTCATGAGGTATGATTGATTGATCAAATTCTCTAACTACGAAATGACTGGCTTGGATACAAATTGATGCTAGTTCCTACAACGTGAAGAAAAACGTTAAGAATAACAACAATCTGATAGACCAGGAAGAAACGAAATGAATGGAATGAATACGAATTGATTCTAGCTCCTATTATGAAACACAATTAGTACCTGCTAAGTTAACTACGCGAAAATGCAGTTCGAGCAGCAAAGGCAGCATGTGGCTTCATCAGTCGAATGCTATATGAAACACAATGGCGCGTCCAAGCAGAAGGCCTACGAGGAGCTGAACAAATTGATTGAAAGCGATTGGAAAGACTTAAATGAAGAGCTCCTCAAACAAGCTGCTTTCCCTAAGCAGGTGCTTTCTGTTTTCCTTAATTTGGCTCGTGTAATGGTCGTCTTGTACAAGGATTTCGATGGCTATACAGAGGCCAGGACCAGGACAAAAGATATGCTCGAAGCATTGATCGTCAATCCCATGCCTATATAAGCATGGGATATGCTTGGCAAGATGTACTTTCTTGCCAAACTGGTCTGCCTCCTACGATATAAAGTCCTATAATAAGCGGATTGGATTGCCAGATAAACAGCCAATCCCCTGGTTTGTTGCATATGGTGTTTTATCTTCGGTGTGTTCTTTTAAGACTTGTTTCGTTTCTTGCTCTTGTAATAAGGCAGATTCTGCCACTAGGAAACCATCTTTGAATTATGACTATCAGGAAATGTGGTGCGACAAAATGTACCAGATTCTGTTATGTATGCTGTGCCTGTTCATGCAGCTAACTCTGATGTTTAGTTGAACAATTGAAAATTTAAGTATCAGTTATTACAAGGCACGGTACTTGACTTTGATTGTGCCAAAGTAGATACTAATTCTGCAGCCAATACCTTAATTAAAAAAAATCCAGCTTATAGCTTGAGTTTATTATACTGCCAAAAGAAGACAAAGAAGCTTTCAATTGGCTAAATTGGTTATACAACTTAAGAGAGTTTTATCAGCTGCAGTAATTGGAAACCCCAAGCCCACAAAGCACCAAAATCCAACTTCACTAACGTGTGGTGCATAATCTTTATTCACATATCTGGGAGACAGAAGTTGTCTCCTTCCTTTGAATACTTTATGAATTGGATAAAAGCTGTTGGCAAAAGTGAGGAAAAAAAAAGGATAAGGAAAAAAGAAAGAGCTCACATGTAACATTTGTGTGTGTGTCCAAGTAGAATTTTCTCAATGTCAAAAAGTGTGTGTAAATATTTTTTGAAAAAATTGTATATAACACTTGTATTTCGAGGAGTGGATTGCTTGTTTTTTGACTGTAGTAAGCCCAATGCAATGCAAGTTCCAAGTCCTTGAAATTGGAGATGTGATCATGTTAGTATTATGGTGAAAGAAATATAGCTAGACAATTTTTTTTTTTTTAGAATTTACAGATTATTTGTGATCTGCAGAGATAAAGACACGATATTACTATTACTTTAGTACAAAAAAAAATAAAACATTACATTTGTGTGTTTTTGTCTCTTAGCCCCCTCCCAACAATAATTCATGTCTCCCAACCTAGCCTGTGTCTACTAACATTAGGGCATGATATTTCCTATCTTGGTTTCACTTTGCCCATACTCTTATATCATTGTTTCCCAAGTATGAAATTTTTTCACAAATCACAAACGATATTTTAACGTAATTATAAACAAAATAATGAATTGAAAAAGAAATTTAGAAAATTGTTTTGGGGAGCCATTATATTTTTTTTAGAAATTAATAATTAGAATGATTGGGTTTGGAAATGCTTTGACTAACAAATTATGGCCCATGTCAACTTGTGCTCCATCACCTGTTGGGCCATCACTATCTGCAACTTAGATATAATTTAGTTCAAAATTAACCCGATGATTAAATTCTTGTTCATTAAAGAACATCAAAGTAGCATTACCATTTTTTTTCTAAAAAAAATAACATTATCAATTAGAATAAATATTGTATTGCAAAAAAAACACAATTTGGGTGGTTTTGTTCTTAAATATATATCTAGACAAAAGTCCATATTCGGCCCTGTATTCAATCTAATTGTCTGGTTTAGTTCATGTATTTTGACTTGGCTGGATGGTACACCCTAAATTGTGATTTTGGGTCAATTTTAACTCATGTTTGTAATTTTGGTCGGTTTCTCCAAATTCCAATTTTGGTCAAAATTAATGCTGATTGTACAAGTGACATGGACAAGTTAAACATATATTCCCAATGAGGATGGGATGAGAATGTGACATCTTGATGTCATGTCCATTTCTTTAGGTCAGACTATAGACAGATAAATTCTTGATTTATCAACATTAGCTCTATATACAATATGATCGATCAATCATGTCTTATAGCATTAAAAAACATACTCATACCTCATGAGTGCAATGCCATCCATCATAAGCCTTGATAAATTTTAAGAAGCTATCATAATTGTAAGATCAATCAATTACCATTCATATGATCGTCTTATGACCAATGACTAGAGGTTTAGGCGCCGATTTTACTACTACTCCCTGCTTCCCCCTGCTGTGAAGCTTGTCATGGCGTTTGGAAAGTACCTTGTGGTTCGCAGCTGTTGGTGCGCTAAGAGTTTGCCCCTTGCATAAACAAAAAATAGCAAACAAAGCATTAGACCAATAACTAATTTGCATGAATTTTGTTAGAATGTAGTAATACAAAAATGGAAGAGAAGCACAAACAGGCTACTTTTCAAACAAACCTCTATATTGTCTTGGTGAAGAGCTCAACCTCTTCAATTGTTTTATAAGCATCATATATGTCATTCAAATAGCTAGACTTTTAGTTATCATCCATCTAACAGTGGCAAATTGTGGCTCAAAAAAATGCTCCTATTGCCCCAAAGTAGGCCGCCACCATTCTCTGTCCCGTGCAAAAGGAAGCTTTCCTTTTGAAGTCAAGTTCTAGCCACCACCTGAAGTTCATATATACAGTACCCAGCTGGATTTCAATCATTTGCAAAAATTGTACCAAAAGGAGGTAAGCACCCTCACCAAGTAGGAATCCATGCAAATTTAAAACAAAAGGGTCTATTTTGTTTTCTTTGTGGCAGTATAAGTTTATCTCAGTACTCAAATAAGCTACTGTAGAACTAGACTTCAAAAGGAAGCTTCCTTTTGCCGGACCGCGGAGACTTTTTTATCAATAGGGTCATTTTTTGAGCCTCATTTTGCAACTGCGAGATGGGTGCTGACTAAAATTATTACTCTATTTGGATGACATATGTATGATGCTTATGGAACAATTGAAGAACTTGAGCTCTTCACGAAGACGATGCAGAGGTTTGTTGGGAAAGTAGTATGTTTGTGCTTCTCTTTTAATTTTGTGTGACTGCATATTAAACAAATCCATGCAAGTTAGTGATCGGCCTAGTGCTTGTTTGCCATATTTTTTTATTGCAAGTAAGAACACAGATTTCAAATCAACTTAATACTGGTATATTAACCCTTTTGATTAGTCCTCACTTGTGTTACTATCATGTTATGTACAACATGTGTTTAGGTGGGATTTCATTGTCTATACTTTCTCAAAGAAGCGGTAATTTGCTTCTCTGTTTTTCTTTCCCTTTTCTTTTATGGATATTTAATTCATATACAGCAGCGTTTGCAGGTTTAATTCAAACCTTTGTTACAACACCTTCTAAATGTCTAAAGGTCTCGTTCGAGTCTCAGTTTGTGGTCGGTAGAAACAAGAAGAAAAAGACCCCTTTGTTAGACAACATGGAAGTGAAAGCAGTATTCTGGGGGTGAAGAATCCAGCCCGAACATACATTAGATAAGGAAAATATTTTTCACGAGCCCGAATTAAGATTCTCCAATAAGCAAAAAGAAGAAAAATTTTAAGGTGCCTTCCTCGTGCCAATTGCCCATCAATCAAAGCCAGTTTCCTGCCTTCCGAGCCAGCTGCACTTTGCCCTTGCGTTAGCTTATTGGCTCTCACTATCGTGCAGTCTGGTGCCCATCGCTTGCCGATCGTGTACGTTCACACCAATTGTCACCTATCGCGCACTTAAACTGATTTCATCTAAGTTATTACAACAATAACACAGTGTTGTTTTGCCAATTTTTATTACAACGCAAAATAAAACTTCCGGATGAACTTGCAACAAAAATAAAATTTCAAGACACACTTAAAAATGATTCGCCAAGGAGGGTTGGCTGGCTTAATTAATCTGTACTAAGTTTGAACCGCACCAATTTCGCTAGGAGAACATCGAAGGTCCGGCCATCTTTCTCCCAGAGTTTCCGTTCTGCTGATTTTGGCGGCAATAGTCGGTCGAGGAAGGTTTGGAAATTCTTCTTTATGAAACTCAATATTGGATTGCGGTTTGGAAATTCTTCTTATGAAACTCGATATTGGATTGCATCTTCTTCGAGCAAGTAAGATTGATTCTCTATGGAAACCCGTACTCCCGCTCGCGACAAATTCTCGTGGTGATAATCTGTAAATACTACTGTAAACTTTTCTTAAGCCTGATGGTTTGGCCCTGGTTGGACTGGGGAACCTCGTCCCAACCTAAACTTCTTTTTCTACCAAAAAGAATATTCAAACTTCAAATTTAATTCCAACTTAGACCATTTAAAATGTGTATATAATTTCCCCAATACCTTTACAAAAGACAACCATGAGCGCGGAGGAAACCTAGTATTGTGACTACCACTGACAAATGACCCTAACATAATCATGTTCATGCATGAAAGATTCCTATAAATAGTAATGCCACAAGGCTCTCCAAGCATCAAGTCCAACAAATAATATTTTCACAATCTTAAACCTTAGCTTTAGTTCCTTCCTGTCAAACCAGAAAGATGGCCTCCCAGAATCAGCTTCCTGCACAAGCAGCTGAAGTACGTCAGACTGCAGACTATCATCCTTCTGTGTGGGGTGATCACTTCATCAAGCACCTAGCAGATGACGTTGAGGTAATGCAATTTATCACTTCCATTTTAAGTGGAAGAATAATGTAATATAATCACATCTACGAAATGCTGTCACTTAATATTGTAGTTGCATATATTGGTGGCTATACCTTATAAGAACATTATAACCCTGGTAAAATATATCACAGACAGCAAACAGAAGGAAGAAGGAACATGAAGAGCTGAAAGAAGAAGTCAGAAAGCTACTTGTAGCACCCAGCAACAAACATTCCGAAAAGCTAAACCTGATCGATATCATCCTTCGGCTAGGCATTGGTTATCATTTCGAAGGAGAAATTGAACGTGTGTTAGAACAGGTGTATAATTCTTACCAAGACTACCATGAGGAAGATGAGGACCTTCACACTGTTGCCTTACGGTTTCGTCTGTTAAGGCAGCAGGGTTACAATGTTTCCTGCGGTAAGCAATATATGGATCAAGCTTCTTGAATATTGACATACTAATTACCTTTCAATCTGTGCATAAACATTTCTTTGTTCAATGAGCAGAAGTCTTCAACAATTTCAAGGACGTAAAAGGCAATTTCGAGGGAAGGATCATGAATGATGCCAAAGGGTTGCTGAGCTTGTATGAAGCTTTGTACCTCCGCGTGCACGGGGAGGATATACTAGATGAAGCTTTAGCATTCACAAAAAGTCACCTGAAGTTGATGCTGCCTCAGTTGGACTCAATCCTTGGGAAACTAGTTAGGCATGCATTGGAACGGCCTCTGTACAGGGATGTGCAAAGGCATGCGCACTATCATTTCATTTCTATCTACCAGCAAGATGAAGCTCATAATCCAGCTTTGCTAAAACTAGCGAAGCTGGATTTCAATCATTTGCAGAAGTTGTACCAAAAGGAGCTAAATGCTCTCTCCAAGTATGATCAATCTATATTAAAAGCAAAAGGGTATTTCCTTTGTGGCAGTATAAGTTTATCAAAACATAAATAAGCTACCGTATATATAAACTTCAGGTGGTGGCTGGAACTTGACTTCAAGAGGAAGCTTCCTTTCGCTCGGGACAGAATGGTGGAGACCTACTTCTGGGCATTAGGAGCATTTTTTGAGCCACAATTTGCCACTGCCAGGTGCATGCTAACTAAAGCAACTGCACTAGTTAGCTATGAAGATGACATATATGATGCTTATGGAACAATTGAAGAACTCGAGCTGTTCACCGAGACAGTGAAGAGGTTTGTTGGGAAAGTAGCTTTACTTTAAGTTTTGTATTCACACACTCAGTCAAGATCTTGCTAGTTATTGTATGCTAACAAAATTTCATGCAAGTTAACTTATACCGTTTGTATTAACCCTTAGTCCTCAAGTACTGTTATATTCGCAAAATCATTTGTTTTATGTAAAATGATGTGTTTAGGTGGGATACTAGCGCGCAAGGGCTTCCAGAGTACTTGAGAGTGTTTTTTGACGCAGTAATAGGTTTTGTAAATGATGTTAAAGAACACACGGTGAAGGAAGGGAGATCTTACTGTGAATTTTTCATCAAAGAAGCGGTAATTTGTGCCTCCTCTTCTTCATTTTCTGGATATTTCATAGCAGTGTTTGCAGCTTTAGTTCAATCCTTTCTTATGACAAGATGGAACAGATATGAGCAATATTTGTTATACAGGAGAAGAATCAAACCCAATCGCACCTTACAGAAGCAAGATGGTTGAGTGATAATTATGTTCCAACACTTGAAGAATATAGGCGCAATGGAGTCTATAGCAGTACTTATCCATTGCTCGCTGCCGCAACCTTTTGCGGCCTTGGAGAACTAGGCTCAAAGGAAGTCTTTGAATGGCTGCTTAATGATCCTAAAATTATGGTAGCTTCCTCGGATTTAGCCAGGCTTATCGATGATGTCATAGGTCATGAGGTACGATTGATTGATCAAATTTCTCTAACTACGAAATGACTGGCTTGGATACAAATTGATGCTAGTTCCTACAACATGAAGATAAACATTAAGAATAACAACATTCTGATTCGAAAAGATAGACTAGGAAGAAACGAAATGAATGGAATGAATACGAATTGATTCTAGCTCCTATTATGAAACACAATTAGTACCTGCTAAGTTAACTATGCGAAAATGCAGTTCGAGCAGCAAAGGCAGCATGTGGCTTCATCAGTCGAATGCTATATGAAACAGAACGGTGTGTCCAAGCAGAAGGCCTACGAGGAGCTGAACAAATTGATTGAAAGCGATTGGAAAGACTTAAATGAAG
Organism: Turnera subulata; assembly: GCA_028386065.3. NCBI lineage: Eukaryota > Viridiplantae > Streptophyta > Magnoliopsida > Malpighiales > Passifloraceae > Turnera > Turnera subulata. Next base: position 76,484 of record JAKUCV010007179.1, read on the forward strand.
AGCTCCTCAAACAAGCTGCTTTCCCTAAGCAGGTGCTTGCTGTTTTCCTTAATTTGGCTCGCGTAATGGTGGTCTTGTACAAGGATTTTGATGGCTATACAGAGGCCAGGACCCGGACAAAAGATATGCTCGAAGCATTGATCGTCAATCCCATGCCTATATAAGCATGCATGGGATATGCTTGGCAAGATGTACTTTCTTGCCAAACTGGTCTGCCTCCGATATAAAGTCCTAGAATAAGCGGATTGGATTCCCAGATAAACAGCCAATCCCCTGGTTTGTTGCATATGGTATTTTATCTTCAATGTGTTCTTTTAAGACTTGTTTGGTGTGCTTTAACTTCAGTGTGTTCGTTTAAGACTTGTTTGGTTTCTTGTTCTTGTAATAAGGCGGATTCTGCCATTAGGAAACCATCTTTGAATTATGACTCACTCAGGAAATGTGGTGTCACAAAATGTACCAATGTGATGACCCCGAATCCCACATCGGAAGTGGGTCAGAGTTTTATACGTATATAGTTTGTTCTCTTCCTTTTGGGATTATGATTGTTGCTAAAATGATGGTTACGGTTATAATCAAATATGTCTTTTGAGAGTTGCAATAATTATGAAATATGGCTATAAACAAGCAAGTGTGAATCCTCGGTCAATCGTGCAGTTCCTAATTCCTATAGTATATTTTATGGTTGTCGACGCAATTCGATTCCAGTTTACTTTGACAAACTAGGCTATTTACATGTTTTTTCTTTTTGATGAATATTTACATGTTTTTTAACTCTTCCACAATGACAGCAAATCCTGCTGCAATTAGGGAACCCTTAATTGGTTGATGTTACTGGGCATGCCACTTGGTACCCGTGTGCATAATAGTTTGAACTAATCATAATAGAACATTGTCAAGATCTTTGAACTAAATTTGAAGTAAAAACATACAGTGGTAAACATACGATAACATACCAGAAAAAGAATAAAGGTCATACCCTAAGAAATTCTTCCCATGATAATCTGATTTACAATATATCGACTCCAGAGATTCGTAGCTTTCTTTCACATAAAATGGAGATACAACTAAGCCAAGTACAGGCAAGTATTCCTGGACCTCAAACAATGATAGAAATACCAACCTGTATAGTAATATTATCCATACATGACTTTTCATCAATACAATGGTTAGCCTGGCTGAAGCACCACTCCGTGCAGCAGTTCTAGCCGAGGGTTTCATGAGAAAATACAATATACACCTGTAAGTAACAAAAAGCAACAGATGATTAAACATCCTGTTATGTTGAAAAGCAATATAAGAAAGAGCATTTACATGCAACCACAATAATTTTCCAACCTTATCCAGCGATGCAGTTGGACATTGATTTATAAATGTTCTGCCGTATAAACAAAACTTCTTCTGTTGACAGCATGCAGAGGCTAGGGAGATGAGGGTCCAATATGTTACACTGGCACCAGATTTTATCCCAATTTCAAGAAGTGTGTTCCCCCAGCACAATTTTCCACTGGCAACTGGAAAAAGTACCAAGAACTTGAGAAACATTCTACAATTTCAAGGTAGTAAAGAACAGCTAAGGTATTGATAGACATCAATGCACAGCTACTGTTAGAATAGACATTACCAAACTCCCCCTTCTCTCTCAGTAAACTTTTTAGTAATTTTTAAGTTTTTAAAAAATTAATAACCATGCAAGAGTTGGCTATTGCAGACGTGATGTGCTATACAATGGCCAGTTAGACTTGTGGCATTTTCTCTTTTTTTGGCTAAATTGGTGCTTAATTCTTTTATGCTAATTGGAATCATGGTTTTATAGTCCTAGGTTCCAACAAAAGTTCATACCCCAACTGTTAACGCATTGTTGTTCAGCATAAAATATCAAAGTTCACTCTTTCACACAATTGAATAAACAAGAATAGGAAAGACATGGCGATAGCAACCAAATTTTTCAGAGCAGAACCAAATGGTCAGCTTCTCCTGAGGAAGTGAAACTCATGCTGCCACATAAAACATCTAGTTAGCTGCCCTTGTACAAACCAATTTATGTCATGCATCAAAACACTGGGGAGATATCAACGATACTTTCACTTCCACAGACTAAAAGGTCGATTCCCTTAGGAGAGCAGTTAGCTATACATTCTTCCAAGGAAATTCAACAGTATTAGCTTCACAACATTCCAGCGCTCCAAATCCCTATTCAACTCGAACAGACTGCTCTCCCAGCAGTCCACACTCAAATATCCATCCAAGTTTGTAAAAAACACAGTGATACACAAACAACAGAAAGCCATTGCATCTAGGAAAATCGTAAAAAACTCAAATAAGGGCATTAACAAACCTGTCCAAATTTGTCAAAGAGGAGAACTTGGCGACCTTCTACTCCATTTCAGAAATACAGCACAAACATGATCATCAAAGCTTAGATGCATGAACCTGAGCAAGAGGAAAAGAAGTAATAAACAATAAACATCTAAGCTATCATGGAAGTAAACAAAGAGTTGCTTTAGCTGATATAATGCAGAACTGAGGATAATCAAATGTAATCGAAACACTGAAGCCACAGATAGCTGTTGCAAACTTGCCATGCATCCTACGGCTAATCTAAGCAGTCATTAATCATCATCATATAATTTCGTACTAAAAGTGAAGTTACTTTGACAACTTCCTAAACTATATTATTTAATCTTACGACATGGAACAAAAACGCTGCAAAGATGAACTTACATGATTTAAACTCTTCAAAGCAGCAGCAAAGACCTCACCTTCATATTGGGAAGCCTAATCTTCCATTACCTCACTAAAATCACAGCTATTCTATAGCAATTGGCCATGGATCTCACGCATCAGCAACTGCGAGTTATCAACAACTCGTATACTTTGACGCACTATGTTAGGGTAGTCCTCATGTTTAGAAGCAGGTCTCTGCTCTTTCAATTGAAAAAGAGGATCATCTATCTTATATATACTGCAAATCTCCCTAGCCGGCACCACATGTTTCCACCAGAAATCCGAGAGGGCCATCTTCAAAGCATCCCAATACTCAGTGTCCCTATACAACCGGAAAAGGGTGCTCCCTGCAGGAGTCCACACATAGAGATCCATCCAGTCCCTATCTAGAATCTCCATCAACCCTTGAGCTTGTGGGATGCAATGAAGGGGCACACTCCTCCATGGCTTAACAGTTTCCATATCCATACCCTCAATGTAGGGGCATTTTATCTCCAGCACACCTCGACAAGGCAACTCGTAATGGTTCTTCACAACCACCCCATCAGGAGAAGCTGCAAGCCAACTGTCTTCCGGGTTGTTATTCCGGCCACCGTACACCTGAAACTCGGGGAGGAGCACAGAATTCCCGGTGATCACCTTGTACCTTTGGAGCGCTTCCTCTTCCATGACGTTGGTCCACCAAGTCCCGGCGCAACCGGCGAAGGGCTCTATCGCCCCAATCTTCTCCAGCCAGAGCTGGGTCCTCCTCCGCTTCCAGAACCCGACCGCGGCGGCGAAGGTGCTCGCCGTCAGCTTATGCCGCCGCTTCTCTTGCCAGTTCTTGAACCAGTGCTGCAGCGAGCTCGCCTGGAGCACTGGATTGGTCGCCCCTAAATCCTCGGCGAATTTGGCAGTCGTATTCTTTCCGGGATCCGACGGAGGAGGAGGAGGTGGAGGTGGGTACGCGGAGGTGAACGGAGGAGTACCGTGATGGGTTTGGTCATCATCCCATGAAACGAGCTCGGTTGAGGAGGAGCGGTAGTAGTTTCTTCTAATGGCAAAGAGGATAGTAGAAGGACGGGACCTGGTGGAGGAATGGAAGCCAAAGGGAAGATGAACCATTAAGGGCGGAGAGCAATAGCAGCAGCCGCCCTCGCCGCCGCCTCCTCAGCCATTACCAAGGTAATAAAAATCAGTTCTTTCACATATTACAAGGGATTCGTAGTTTTAATTTTGGAATTTCCAAGTGGGTTTAGTGATTTTGGTTTGATGGGATTGAATTTCTATTGATTAACAATGTTGGCGATTAGGGGACGAAGGGAATAGCCGGGAGAAATAGGGAGGATGTGGGGGAAGATAATTAGGGTTTTAGGATTTTAATTTTGGGGTTTTAGCCTTTGAGGGGTTTTAGCCTTTTGAGTGAACTGGGCTGCTATTGTGGGTTTTAGAAGAGAACTGGGCCACTGTTATTGTTATGGGTTGGGTGCTCTGGGCTGGATTGGTTTCAGGCTTGGATTTTTCTGCTTCCCCGCGGCCCCTAGGTAGTATGGGAGGGATGGCAAAAATCCTCGTCGGTACGGGGATCCGCAAGGATTTCCCGCTGTAGGGACGGGAAATGGAAGGATTGTTGACCCGTGAGGAGGGGGAGTGAGACAAGAAGAGTTTTCACTCCCTCCGTCCCACTCAAGGCGTACTAGGAAAAAAGATTTGTCCCACTCGAGTTGGCGTTTTATAAGTTTTAGATAACTTTAACTATTCTTTATTGAATTCAAGAAAAGTTTTAGTGCTATTTTTTACACCTACCTCCCTTTTATCTTTCTCTCACATCTTTTATAAGGGCAAGTTAGATAATTTAAACAAACTTTATCTAGATTAAATCAAAGCTAATAATTTTCTTAATTATTGTGCCCAAACCTAAGGCGTCCGCTTGAGTGGGAGGGAGGGAGTATAATTTAGGAATGGAGATTGGAATCATACTAACCGCCTCACGAGGAACGAAAAAAAGATAGGGATAATTTTGCTATTTGTATATTTAAATATTAGGTTTTTTTTCATTTTGAACAGATATAAAATAGAAAAGATAAAAGATTACTAGTTAAATTTGGTATTCTTATTGTCTTCTGAAATTTTCGATAGATCTTTAAATTTCAGACATATCTTAGACATACCTGTATTGATCATTTAAACTTTTTATTTGAAAATATAAATATTTAAAATAAATAATTTAAATGTGAGGATCCGTGGGAGCAGGGATAAGGGCCGAATTACCCCCACCATAGAGAATAAGAATAGTACAAGGGCCGAATTACCCCCACCATAGAGAATAAGAATAGTACGTCGTGAGAATAGGGTGGGGATTACTCTCTACAAGATCTATGCCCCGTTGCCATTCCTAAATGGGGTGGTCCGGTTTTGAGCGCCTAATTTTGAATAGATCTCCAATCTACTACATTAAGATTAGCAAACCCGATCAAACCATCGTTCCAAATTTGATTTTTTAATCAAGAAGCACATGCCATTACCACTACGCCATAGTGATTTTGGGTAAATGCGAAATGCTAAATAAGGCATGCACACACCCGAAAATTAGTCGATGTGGGACTTACAAGTCACCACAACAGCACATTTTGATTTTAGTTTTAGTAACGGTCGTTACTTATACAATAAAAATTTGATTTCTTTAGTTCTAGTTTAGCCTATATATAAATTTTATATAACTATAATATAATGGGGATCGATGGAGAATATGGGAGAGAGAGAGCCATTGTCCTATCAACAATAACATCAATAATCTTTCCAAATCTCTATGATTAATATGTGAAATGGGTCTTAAATAATTTAGGACTTTATAGTCTGGTTGGCTTGAATGACAATACACTATCAAAATACTAATTTTGAGTTGGTTCAAGTGATAAGCGATTTGGTTTCGCTTAAGTGAGTCCTTCTGTATGCAAAAAGTTTCAATTAGGAGACTCACCCATCATAATCAGGTGTGATCAAATCCGGATTAACGTGGAAAAAAGAACACAATAGGAAGTCAAAATAAACAATCATGGGGGATGATTTCGATGGAACAAATAAGTGTAAACATTTATTGACAAAACAAAAACACAAAATTGCCTGATTAGGGAGGGCGCCACTACAATTCAAACTCCCCAGTTCCCGCCAGGCCGAATCAGACAGTGCTCCGTTTGTCAGCGGCGGTCCCCACACTGCCCTAAAAGTTCAATTATTGAGTTTTCCATGTGTTTTACCAAACGGCCCTCAATCAAATCCGTAACATTAATTCGACAAAAAAAAATCCGTAACATTAATGAAAAAAATCCGTAAGAAAAGAAAGAAAAAAAACTAACGACATTATTAGAGTTTATACCAACCACAACGGTTGCAAGAGAAAATATATTCATTGTATTTGTGCCAGTTAAATAAAAGTTTAAAAATTTATATTATAAGCTACAAATTCCCTAAATTCCTAAATAATTATTTTTTAAAGATTCTCTATAGAAAAAAATAAATATAAATAGTGAATATACATAATTAATTAACAATTCATAAGATTTCTTTGGGTGAAAAATTCTAGTAAAAAAATCGAATCAATTTTTTTTTTACCATTTTGGTATCCCACTCAAACCACATAATGGATTAATTTAGAATTACTCATCATTGGATCTATTATTGACACATTTCTTCAAATATTTTATTTTTTTCTTACAAAAATTAACGTTCTTAGCAATCAATTTTTTTTGGCCAACAAAAGGAGTGTAATTTACACTAATTCTCCTTTTTTTTGGTGATTAATTCTAATTTAGCAACACATCTATACTTTCCAATTTAAAAGCAATCAATTTGTCAAAACGTTACATAACAAAAAGACAAGATGAAACAGCGAATGTATCAAAGTTCCAAGTTCCAAGTTGTACTTATAGCCAATTAAGTAAAATACAAACCAACCCATTAATAAATAATAACAGTCTTTACATATAAAACCAAAACATATGGTAATTGTCACACCATAGCCCCCACAAAGACAGCCTGGCTTTGTAAAACACAACCCAGTTGTGTCCTGTCCCCTCCAGATTTTCACAATCAGAGCAAGAACAGCAACTTTTCTTTAGATAAAGGAAACATTAAATTTTGAAACTTGAAAGAAGGAAGGGGTAGTTTAGGGATTGAGTGAAGCGGAAAGGCGGCAACTTGGGTTTCTCCACCCATGAAAACCGGTGGAGTGGTGGCATAGTATGGGGTGGAGTGGGTTGGTTTTCTAATTCTCTCTTTTTCACACTTTTCTCATTGTCTACTTCTTCCCATTTCTCCATAACCCCAAACCCATCATTTGCTTTTTTCTCTTTTGCTTGCTTGCTCTCTTTGTGTCAATAATTTGTTGGGCCACTTATCCTTCTGGTGCTCTTTTGGTAAAGTAAGTTCTTCATTTCTTGTGCTTCTGTCTCTGCTTTTTTTCTTTCAGATCTTGAGTTTGCTCTTGAACTGGTATTTCATTATATCTTTGCTCTCTCTCTGCGTGTCTCTGTGTGTGTGTGTGTTTGTGTGTTTTATTTTTCCTTTTGTTGAATTGCATCTTGTTTTTTGTGTTTTAAGAATAGACAAACCTTAGATCAGTGTGAAGGTGTGGATTCAGTTAATGGGTAGTCTTGTTCTTAATTGGACGCCAACTACGTACCCAGTTAGCAGGTTTTTTGCTGATGTTTTGTTTGCATGTCTTATAGGCCAGATTGGACCTTTTTCTTGGTAGAAAGGTTGAATCTTTAAAGGTAGATTCTTTAGAAAGTTGGGTTTACCAAGTAGCTACTCTTCTGTAATGAATCGGGATGGTTGAGATACGCTCTAGTTCTTTATGGTGGTTCTGTTTGGTCTCTGATGTTGTTGATTTGAGTTATTTTAATAGTCCCTATTGTTAATGATTTAGTGTAAATGAAGAACCTAGTTTTCTGTAAATTTCTTGGACTTTGTCTGATATAGCGTTTGTTTGGTATGGTTAAGCAATGCTCAAGTTGAATGAGTCCTGAAATTTAGATGGTATAGAAAAATCTCCAACTTAAATTAGCTGTGTACTCTATTTACTTGATGCACCCTTGTTAAAGATTGATGCTTGCCTGGAACATCCTTTAAGCTGGGTTATCTTAGCACACTTGTTACCTTTTAGTGTCCAATGTTATTTGTTTTAGTGTGAAAGGTGAATGATTTATTGGTGTTTTTTTTCTGGTGACAGAGATGGATCAGGTTGAGAATTCTGAACAAGAATATGGATTTGACTCTACACCTCTGACTCCTGATCAGAAGCTGAGTTTTCACAAGTCTGGTCATAGAGCTGCTTCTGTCAGCTCTCATGGTGCTAGTTCTGACCGTTCGTTGAAGGAAGGATCTGGATCATCTTCATCTTCGTCGTCTGATTCCGAATCGGAATCTTTCAATTCCTCTGGCAATGCCTACTTCAGCCTCCCCATGAACACTGACCATAAGGTAATGCATCAAAAGATTCTAGGGATGGGGGCTGAGCTCCCAAACTTTGAAGAGAAGCTTGGGATGGAAGGTGAAGACGACAGGCATCCTGTGTCGAATGCAGAAGGAAACGGAGACTATCAAGAATTGCTTGGGAGAATAATCAAATACGAGGAAGAGCTAAGAGTTTCTAAACTGAAACTCCAACTTTCAGAAGACGAGGTTACCAAGTTGAGGATTGAGCTTGAGAAGAATGAATCTTTTGTGGCACTTGCAGGGACTTTACAATCTCAGCTTGAGTCAACACAGGGAGAAATCAAAACGAAGGAGACAGCTCTGGAAATGGAGAGAAAAAGAGTATTGGAACTACAGCAAGAAGCTGAGCTTGCAAATGAGCAGCTTCATTTAGCTCAAGAAGAAGTAGCTGAGTTGAAGACCAAGCTCGATCTGGAAAGTAGACAGGTTTTGGATTTGCAAGCCAAAGTTATGTGCTATGAAACTGATATATCAGATTGTGACAATGAACTGAGGGAATTAAAAGATGTATTGGATCGTGTCAAAGAAATTGACTCTGTGGAAAAGGCACAGCTGCAGTCTGATTTATGTAGTTTGTCAGAGAAAAAGGAAGCATTGGAGGCAAGGCTCAGAGAATGGGAGTTGGAATGCAAATCTTTGGAAGATAAGCTAAGGCAATGTGAAGCTGACAAGATGGAACTGATGAGTGTATTTGATGCTAAGGAGATTGGCTTGCAAGGAGAAATAAGTCAGTTGAAGAAGTCAGTCACTGATAAGGATGGACATGTAGAAGATTTGAACAAGAGCTTTGACAATCTCAAGTTCAAGTATGACATGCTTATGGCTGAAAAGGATGGGTTAAATGCCAAGGTTAACACACTTATCGCAGAGATGGTTTCCCGAGATGGTCAGGTCAGGCAAATGGAAGAGCATCTAGGACGGTTGCATTCTGAACATTCTGAACTCGTTGCTAGATCTGAATGTGCAAACAAGCTCATAGATGACTTAAGATGCAAAGTAGCAGAGCTGGAGAAAGAGGTGGATAGGCAGAGAGTGGAGCTTTCAGCTGGTGCGGAGGAGAAAAGGGAGGCAATAAGGCAGCTTTGTTTCTCTCTGGAGCATTATAGGAGTGGGTATAAAGAACTCCGTCAAGCATTTCTTGGACACAAGCGACCTGCAGTTATGGCCTCTTGAGTTCTCTCATCTTGGTACTGCTCTATTAAAAGTGTCTGCCTTTTCTTTATTGTCTTTTCCATTATGTCTATTCATAGGTTTATCAAACGTCTAGTATGAATTTGGACAATCTCTTGTTGCTTGTATGAAGCTATGCTGTTGCGTTTTGGCTCCTGAGAAAAATTTGCTTTAGATGATTATAAGGTGCTAAATTCTTGCAATTTTCTTCTCATGGCAAGTGATGCTAATCCAAGTCACTTAGATCTCTGCCAGCTTCAATTAAGGGTTTGTATAACTGCATCCATTTGAAGTTCACATGATCAATGTGACTAACTTCCAATGAAGCCATTGCTGATAACAATTGGGATCCGCCTCATAGACAACTCTGTTGGGAGTAAATCCCCTTCTCTGATCAAGCTGATAGGGTTTGCGGCATTTGAATGAAAGAAAGCAACATGGACCATAGTTACAGCAAATGCAGCACCATCCCAGCAGTGTTGGACCCGGGAAAAAATTCTTGGGGGGAGGAGGGGCCAAAATTTGTATGAAAAGGGAAAGGGGCTAAGGGAGGATTCAATTTCAAACCACAATTCAATATTCAACTACTACACCACCAACCATATATTTTATTCAAATACTATTACATAAGTATAAATATAGGAATTTTGGGAGGGGGAATTATTGCATAACTACTACACTAACCATAACATTTTTATTATCCAATCCCAGGTTAACCATATAGCATTAAACATTTGGAACAGCGTACAGTTAGAATCATTTCTATAAATAAAGAGATGCAATGATAGATATACCAAAAGAAAACATTTATGTTCCAACTAATTTACATACCTGAACTAGATATCTCAAGCTTGGGGATTAACTTTATTCCTCTAGAACCCTAATCATCTAACTCAAAACTAATAATTCTTCAGCACACTATTATATATGTTTGTTTTTTCTTTTTTCACAAAAAAGTTTAAGTTGAAGGGAGACTTTCCACATCAGGGTGAGGATAAATTACTAGAACAGATAAACATTTATAATGGTATTCACAGATTACCTACTAATAGAAACGGTTTTGAAATTCAAACTTTCAGTGCTGTTGAACCCTAATCAAAGAGGGCAGTAACCATGTGTTTGGGTTGATTTAACCTCGAACTTATCCTCCATCAATGATGGGTGCAACGAGTTTTTTCTTTTTAATTTTTGGAAAAAGATTGATATCTAGATTTGTGCCGTTGCCAGTAATTCCACCTGTTAGCTAGTGGGGTAATCTTCTAACATAAAAAGCCATTAACCAATGATGCACAAGGAAATTAATTGTGCAATGCCACGCCATTGACGACATGTAACACATAACAGCTTATGGTTGGTGGTCACATTAAATGATATTGCCAATTCTTTGGTCCCCTCTATGGCCCTCCATCAACACTAAGTGCCACACACCTACTCCAGATTTCACACCACAAGAATAGATAATTGAAGTCAATTCCTTCTTGGACAAGAGAAAATTTTAAAATGGAAAAGCCTCCAAGTGTGGAAAATTTGGAAAAATCATGGAAAGATACCCATATCCATGGTGTCTTCATCGTTGAGTTGTTTGGAGTTTATTTTTGCTACATGTTATTTCATGTTCCAGCGCATAGAAACATTAGCTCAAGAAAAGATGAAGAAGATAAATATAAACATAACAAAATGCATAATTTAATTAAATAAACAAATAAATTATTTTCATCCAATTTTATTTTTATAATTTATAAGATATGAAATGTAACAGTATCAATAGATAAACTTATTCTCCTAAACCTACAATTTTTTCCCCTAATTTTCCTCTTGAGTTGTAGGAGACTCGAAGTTTTGAGTCTTGAGTCAAATCAAAATGCCTGGAAAAAGAAAAATGAACAAAGACTCATTGAAACACACAACATCATGGAAGATGGAAATGAACAAAACGATGACTGAGTAAAAGAAATAAGTTGTTGTCTCATTATTAACCAACCACAGAGAAATAAAATTATGAGGACATGGGGGCTTTGACTTGTTCTCCACTTATCCTTTTCCATAGGGAGTAGGGACATTTTGTGGGTTAAAAAACACAGAAATAGAAACATTTGACTTGCTATTACTCCCTACAAAACAAAACCAGTTTAGAAACATCAAAATGACGGTCGTGCAAAGGAAACTGTGCCAATTGAAAATAGGCACATAACTAGAGAAACACAAAATAAAAAGAAAGAAAGCAAAAGCTGACAGGTAATGATTGGCTTAAGTTAGAATTGGCCCTTGAGTTTTGCATGTTAGTAAATTCAGCCTCTGGATTTTAATTTCGGTCAATTAAACACTTGTATTGTTAAGTTTGGTCAATGAAACACTTGAATTTGTTAAGTTTAGTCAATTTATTCCATCATGTCAAAATTGAATAATTGACTAGATGATTATATAGTGGACACCAATTGCAGGGCATTACGGTCATTTTTTGTTATTCTCTCTTTTTCCTTTAAGTAAGACATACGAAGTTATTTGATTAGCGCATAGCCGCAAACTATTAATTCATCTGTTCAGTTTTGACCTAATGCGATAAACTGACCAAAATTAAGAAAATTAAGTATTTAATTGGCCAAAACTAAGAAATGCAAGTGTTTTATTGAATAAAATTGAAATATAGGGGCTTAATTGACAAAATGTGAAAAATTAAGGGGCCAATTTGATTTTAAAGCATGTAATAATTTTAACACATGAACACACAGTTCTTAGGAAGAAGCAGAGGAATTGAAGCAGGGGTTTTATATTATAATAAAAATCTCTTCTTGGTGATGATAATGGCGAGACAGAAATGGTGCTATTTATTCATATTATAAAAATCTGGAGTGGGTTTTTGTTGGGTTTACCTGTATAAGTCAGGGGTTGACTGGAAAAAAAAAAAGCAGAAGAAGAAAATTAAGAAAAAAAGCTTCTTCTTCAACACGATAAAGGCAGAGTCTTTATGGTCTTTATCTTGGGTTTATGAGAAGTTACTTAACATAGCTAGAGACAATCTTCTCCTTCAACACCATAAAGGTAGAGTCTTTATAGTCTTTAACTTGCTTCATGGGAAGTTAATTAACTGGAGGGAGAGAGAGGAGGAGATATGGTTGTTGCTTGTTAGTTGTTACATGGTACTTTCCTAATTTGTGTAGCTTTCAGATACTGAAGGAAATACAAAGTGAGAGAAAGAAAAAGAAAGGGGAGAATTAAAGAAGGGGGAGGAGGTGTGGTCACGGAAAGAATTTGAGTCTCAAGAAGGTCTTCCCCTACCAAAGGTTCCTAGTTATTTCTCATCTCAAACTCTTCTTCATAGACTTCTCTTCCTTTACTGTATACTTATCATATAAATAAGCTCTGCCATATCTGATGTGTTACTACATTTTTTTGTTCTCTCTTGTTAAAGGGTATGTGGATCTTCTCTTGTTTATTTGAGATTTTGATTCATCCTTGCTAAAATTCTTTCTGTTTCCAATTTCTGACCCCAATTCATCATTTCATGATTCTTATGTCTGCTGGTAGCTCTTGCCAATAGGTTTGCTTGTTTTTGATGCTTTTGTTTCTGATTAAGCTAGTTTAGTTTTTCTTGATTGTTGATCTCGATCCAAAATTGCTTGGTAGCTGGATCTGTTGCCATATCTGTGCAGTGTTGGATACTGTATGCTACTGTTCTTTCCCAAGTTTTTGGTGAAATCTAGCTTTAATAGTTTCTCCAGTTTTACGTCTTCTTCTCTATTCTTTCCCTTGTATTGCTGTAGATCTGCTGCCAAAATTTACAGAAAAAGGTGGAAACTTGTCTCTTTTCATTTTCAGGAATTCCCTTCTTTGTTTCTTTTCTTCTTAGCGGAAATTTAAAAGCCTAGAATGGCATTCAAAATGCAGATAAGCATATAGAATGGCTGGGGCAGGTGATGCTTTAATATGCTCTTGTGTTTTACTGCTTAATGCACATTCTTCATTTGTTCCAGTTTATATGCTTCTTGATGGAGCACATTAGTAAAATGGTTAGGTTTACATATGTCCCTTTCTGTGTGCCTCTTCATGGAGTAAAATAATTGAATGATAAGTCTATGATCAATTAGTAAAAGAATCCTGTTTGCGTGGAGTCAGTTTCCTATCACATGCTTAAAGATGGTCCTTTTCCCTTACGTATTTAACTCCCACCTGTGTTTCTTTTTTCATCTGCTTGCAGATTCTAAAGCCTTGGTAGTCTTACAGCAAGGTGATAATGGTTGTTGAACCATATCATTACTAGAAGCTAAAACTTGGATTGTTTTCTTTAAATACTTGGAAGAACATGAGCAGTGGAACAACTGCCAAGGTTCGATTAGTTAGATGTCCCAGATGTCGACAGATTCTGCTCGAGTTGCCAGATGTTCCTGTTTATGAATGTGGTGAATGTGGTACACTCCTCCAAGGTAAATATCTGATAGCTTTATGATATTAACTATCATCATACTGATTCATGAAGGAAACCAAGAAATAGAACTGAACAATTATGAAGTGGCTAGGGTGATCTCATTTTTCTGATACACCAAATGCGTTCTAGCTTTTCTTCACAATGTTGTCAAGGGAGAAAAGTTAAGAATTTATGATCAGTTCTTCGAATGAATAAGTTAATTCTATTGCAACTTTTATCTGGATTGGGTAAGCTATCCATAGGTTCAGGTTGCAATATTTCCTTTTATTTTCCATTCTTAGAATTATACTGAAAAGAGATCTAACTTTATTCTGTATGATAATCTAGTTGAAATTTCTGCTGTAGCTAACCTGAATTCATTGAATTGATGTTGATTAATTTTATTCTCTCATGCAGCAAAATATAAAAAAGACAATGGCAACAGCACACCCCCTGGCTCACATGAAAAAGACACTGCCCAGACAGAGAACTCGGCAACTATTGCTCAATACTCGAGTCACGAAGCAAGTCCTCATACTGAGGGGGAACATTCTTTGCATCAAAACAATGAGAGGAACCAGTCCGTGCCTGAAGACTGCGGTGAGAAGGTCAATGGGGTAAACTTACCAAATGGAGACAGAAAAGATGATGGTGACCAACATGAATCTGGGAGTTCTAGCGGAGAGCAGCATGGAAGAGTAGCCTTATCAAATGCAGATGAAACAAGTGGAAGTTCTGGAAATGAATGTGGTGCTTGCAGTGATGAACAAGTTGGACCTATAAACTTACCTGATGAGTATAGCTGTGATCAGAGTGCATCTTCAGATTGTGATGTTGAGCAGTCTAGAGTTTCTAATGAAATGGGGAAGCAAAACAAATCTGAAGATTGCAAGCATGAGCTGGTTGAGGTTGCTAACACATCATTTGTAGACCAGAACAGGGGAAATTATCGAAGTGAATTCCTGGATGGCAGCAGAATTTTGAATCAAAATGAATCTCATGATGGTTGTGATGAGCAAGTTGGAGGCATAGATAGCGATGATGAGCAAATTCACTGTGCAAATTTATCAAGTGGATACCAGAGCAATGCAAGTGACAAAGATGAACATTCAGAAAGCAATATAGAACCGCTTGGAGATTCTAATGAAGTTTGTTCCTCAAGCAATCTTGCCATTCTTCAGAATGAAATATTGCCCCCATCTGAAGGAGCATATTCAGAAGGTGTGGTCAATGATGTAATGTTCTCATTACCTGGAGAAAAAGCAGTAGATATTAACAAGAACAGTGATTCTGACTCCAGGAGATCAAGCACTGATAAGCTGTGTGATGAAAGGCAAAGTAGTTCAACTGTGACTGTCCATAACCCTGCAATGGGAAATTTAGAATCTTATCCTGCAGAGCAGCTGGAGCAGCCACAGGGAAATGTGCACCGTGGTCTTGGGCTTAGAAGGTCTACAGATACATTTGACTCTGTGGATTTCGTAGATCCCAGCTCTGAGCTGAGTGAAACCCTTATAGATTTGTCCAAATCCCCAACAACGACTAGTGCCCGTGCTTATTATGATGGTTGGGTGTCTACAGATGATCCATCTGATCGACATAAACGTTCATCTAGATATGTTCATAGGCCTGCAAATGCTGTCACTTCTGATGAGAGGTACAGAAGGGAAAAATTGTTGGGGAATAACGGTTCTCATCACATGCATCATCAATTAAAGAATTCTAGACCAGTCATGCCCGATAAAATCTTTCATGCCAAGAAATCCAGTGAGTTGGATCAAGGCTGGCTACCAAAGCCTACAAGACTTGGCCATCAAGTTCAAAACTGGAGAGGATTTGAACAAGACGACTATCCATATGAGCTGCCTTTCCATCAAAGCGGTATCCTACCCGGACATGGAAGTGGCAATCCTGATCAAGTGCAGAATGATTTCCATATTAATTCAAGCTTTCAGTCACATGACAATCCTGCAGATACTGAACTAGAGAAGTTGAAATTGCTAAGAATGATATATGAACTGCAGGATGAGATAAACAAGACGCGCATTCGCAATGAACACGCAAATGGAAGGGTTTCTCCAGCGGTCTGGAAGGAGCACCATTATCCCACTTACAATGTTCATGACTCCCAGGAGAAGGAATTTTTTGGTCATGTGAATTATCCTCTGTATGCTGGCAGATTCAGAGAGGTAAACAACTGGCCTCACCAGACTAGACAGTCCAGAATACCTTACTCGGCAGAGGCAACTATCAATAGGCACCAATCTGATCACCTTTTGTGCAGCTGTCCCCACGAGTGGCAGTACTCAACACAACCACCTGCTGTTGGTCCACACCATAGTCAAGGGTTTTGTAAGGTTCACTCTCGCCTGTATAATTCCTATGGATCTTGTCCTTCAAGTCCACAGCGGCATCTGGACAGTGAGTTTTCAATGTACCGCCACAGAACAAAGTCTGATGATCAGAGGCACAGAGATCATGAGGTGAAGTACTTGAGGGACAAGCATCATCCGGCTAAGCGGCACCTCAGGCCTTTGGCAGGTGGAGCCCCTTTCCTAGCATGCAGTTCATGCCTCACAGAACTGCAGCTTCCTGCAGACTTTCTCCTCTTCAAAAGGAGGTGCCATAGTCTCCGATGTGGTGCTTGCTCAGCAGTACTCAAGTTTTCACTTCTGAACGGAACTCATCTACTTCCATATACACCAACTGTAAAAGCGCCTCCCCCAAGTGAAATTGATGAGTTCAGTGAGGCCGTTCACCAGAGAAATTTGAGTTCAGCATCTCATGTTGATCCTGTGTCATTCTCTGAAGACTATGGACGTTCTTACTCTAAAAGCTATTCCACTGACGAGGATCCTATTTACCAGAAATCATCACATGCTGTCCAGAGCAATGCAGTGGAGAGGAACTATGTTTCACCAGAAGAAAGAGAAGATAGGAAGAAGGTATCCTTGAGTGTGGGCAAGAACAAAGTTAAAACTCCTGTGAAAACATTCAAGTCATCTGATCCTTCTTCAAGTATGACCCAATCAAAAGAGTCCTCAGAGGTTGACGAGCCGGCTGCAGGAGGAGGAGGAGGTTCACCACTTCATCGCCTTATGGGTTATTCTTCCCTGAGCCAAGTTTTCAATGGCCGTGGACCATCAGTGGCACAAGCAAGCTCATATGATCTGGAAAAAGATTGAGAGAGTAATATGGATATATTTCAAGTCAAGCATTTCATCTATACCCTTCACCTAGAATTTGCTTGAAGAGACGTAAGGGTTTTGTTTCTCCCAGCTTAATGACAGAAGTTTGTACTTTTTCTTTAGTTGTTCATTCTTAGTACAGGTGATGTGGAACTGGTCCCATTGTTTTCAGTTCCGGGTTAGATATATATGTATTAGAAGTAGAAACCAAAGCTTTTTAGTTATGTTTGTATAGATATTCAATGCAGAATACTGCAATATGATTTGTTTATTTGTGTATACTACAAGATTTCATGTAAACAGCATGATGTTAAAATTTCATGTGTATCTGCAAAAGAGGGGGAAGATATTAGAAGCTTTGCAAGGTTAAGATAACATCGACTAGTATCAAAACAAAAGTAACTAATATCCAAGCATGGACAAAAGAGCTGGTTTAGAGACAAACAAGTGTCGAAATTAGGCTTGTTATATGATGAGATTTGATAATAATGTTATACAAAGTTATATTGTATTAAGATTTGAAGAAGTATGCTGATTGATGATGATTTGCTGGTCTCTCTTAACCGTTGACTGTTCTTCTCTAATATATGAATGAGTGATGTAGCCAGAGATATTTTGTGTTTGAAAACCCCCCAATTAAGCGCACACACACACACACAAAGGAAAATTTTGCTGATAAAAGAAAAACGGATAAGTCATCAATCAGCAGACCTGTTTACTTGCAGAAAGCCATGCAAACTCCCATCACTTATTGTATCAAATATTCCACTTGTGCAAGACAATCCCGTTTAGGACTCACCAGCACAACTAGGAGTGCCATTTGGGTTGGATCTGGATTAGTCGAGGCAAAGCTCTGGATACGGGAGGAAACCGAAACAAATATTACATATCCAAAGGAAAAGAGGCGAACAACATAAGTAAAAAAAAAACATTTAACATACAAGCTTCCAAGGGGATTCCCATGGTTGTTGCTCATAACAGCTAATAATGCCCAAATTCACCATCTAGGAGCAGAGGTATGTGGTCCAGTCGTCCAGTTGCCATGCATGCTTTCCATGTTTACTTAATGCAAAACATTTCAGACTTGGACAACACATTGGAATTGAAGTATAAGTCTTGGACAGATATATCTCAAAGAGATAGAGCCCTATATGTATCATCGCAAGAAAAATCAAGTCACATACAACCACATCCACACACGTTATCATAATGAGCAACAACCAAATATACCTCACTCGGATGTAGGGTCCAGCAGCTGGAAAAGCACCGCACACGTCGCGGTATTTAAGATTTGAATTTGCTTGAATGTTGTTTTGCAGAGTGCCCATCTGAATGAAGAGACAAAAGGTGTTAGAACCGGGAGTCGTCTGAAAATCGGGGAGTCAATACGCGAGGTCCAAGTAAGATCTGTACGCTTGACTAAAACACCACATTCTGACCCAAAACCTCAAGGTATTAGGTATATGGGTCCATCTCAGGCCTACTCCCCCTACAACGGAAACATCCGGAAACATTTTGCAGCATCAACGAGAGCCTACTCTTCCACCAAGTCCATTCAGGGAGCCCAATTGCCCTTTCCACATGGGGGCACCGGGAGTTGCCCGAAAAATGGGTAGAAAATACGTAGCCCAAAAGGAGATCCTTACCCGTGACCAAGACCATTGTAACTTAAAACCTCAAGATATTAGATACACGGGTCCACTTCACTTACATGTTACTCCGCCTCTTTCTTTCCGATGGAATGCACCACTTGTATTTTAACAAAAGCGTTTTGAGCTTACGGATGGAAGTTCATACTTTTCTTTAGTTTGTTCATTCTTTGTACAGTATGTAGAACTGATCCCATTGTTTTCGGTTCCAAGGTACGTATAATGTATTAGAAGTTGAAAACAAAGCTTCGCATTGATTTGTGTATAGATATTCAATACAGGATATTCGGTTTCATGTGTATCTGCAAAAGAGGGGGAAGATAAGAAGTTCCTGGATGATACACTGTAAGATTAAGATCCAATGTTGTTGTTTGGTTTGTTTTCCTTTGCCTTTTATCTGGAAAAGAATCATTCTTTGCGAGTATTTGGATGCACATAACTGAAGCACTGGCCATTTGATCTTTAGCCTAGCAAGTAACTAGATTAAAACCATACACACCAAGACATAGCACTGGTGACAGAAGCCATGCAAACTCCAATCACCTACTGTATCAAATATTACATATCCAAAGGAAAACAGACTAACAACATAAGTAAGAAAAACATTAACATACAAGCTTCCAAGGGGATTGCCAAGGTTGTTGCTCATTATGATAACAGCTAATAATGCCTTAAATTCAACATCTTGGAGAGCAAAGGTATGTGGTCCAGTGGTCCAGTTAGTGATAGAACATACCCTTGGACGACACGTTGGAACTGACGCACAAGTCTTGGACAGATCTCAATGAGCTAGAGCCCTACACGAATCATTGCAAGAAAAATCATGTACTATACAACCACATCCACACATGTTCATGATAACAAAAAGTTTCTTAATTATCACCAGGGAAACTTGGTCCATGCGCTACGTCCATGGCAGCCTATAAATACATGTGCCATCTCCAACGTTGTAGGCACACACACACACAAAGCAAACCCAAAACACATACTAGTTTTCCAAACATGGCTTCCCATTCACGCACTCAGGTGTTCCTCGTTTGTGCTCTCTTGGCTCTTTCTCTTTGCAAGCCCTCTTATGGGTCAGGCATTGTGATTTACTGGGGCCAAAATGGCAACGAAGGCACCCTGACAGAAACCTGTGCCTCAGGACTCTACAAAATTGTGAACATAGCATTTCTAAATACATTCGGGGCTGGCCAAACTCCAGGCTATGACTTGGCAGGTCACTGCGGTTCGTCGTGGAAATCTTGCACCTTCTTAAGCTCTGAAATCAGTGAATGCCAAGCCAGAGGCATCAAGGTACTCATTTCCCTCGGAGGTGGAATCGGCTCCTACCGCCTCACCTCGGTTGAAGATGCTAGAAATGTTGCAGATTACATCTGGAACAACTTCCTTGGCGGCCAATCCACCTCCCGTCCCTTTGGAGCGGCTGTACTAGACGGTGTCGATTTCGACATTGAAGGCGGTTCAAACCTGTACTGGGATGATCTTGCTAGATTTCTGAGTGCCTATAGTAGCCAGGGCAGGAAAGTTTATCTAGGTGCAGCCCCACAGTGCCCCATTCCTGACTACTACCTCGACAAGGCCATCAGGACGGGCCTATTCGACTATGTGTGGACTCAATTCTACAACAACCCTCCTTGTCAATTCTCAAACGGCAATGCCAACAACTTGATATCATCATGGAACAACTGGATTTCCCTTCTAACATCATTGAATAGTAACACTCAACTATTCCTTGGACTACCCGCTGCAACTGATGCAGCCTATAGTGGAGGATTCATTCCTGCTGGAGAGCTAATTTCGTTGTGTCCAACTTTCATGCCATCCTCAAGGTACGGAGGGATCATGCTCTGGAGCCGATTCACTGACCGAAGGGATGGTTATAGCAGACAAATTAAGAGCAGCTGTGTGACAGAGCCAGCTACTCTTTCTGCTGAAAAGCTGATCTCCTATGTAATCTAATCATGATTATCCCTAACATATGTATGTCCACCATGGATATTGGGGACTATACATATGTATGAATCATCTCCAAATTAAGTGTACGACGTTTACACTCATATATAGAATAAAGAGATGAATAATCTTATATTTCTATATGCATTCTGACTCTTCTAACTGTTTGTTTTTTTTGTTGTCCATCCGGGTAACTAACTAATTTGGATCCGACCCAGGTTCATACCTAGCTATGGTGGATGAGTCTCCCAGCGGGTTGCATACCTAGCGATGGTG
Source organism: Turnera subulata (assembly GCA_028386065.3). Lineage (NCBI taxonomy): Eukaryota > Viridiplantae > Streptophyta > Magnoliopsida > Malpighiales > Passifloraceae > Turnera > Turnera subulata. The sequence continues at coordinate 97,330 of JAKUCV010007179.1, forward strand.
GATGAGTCTCTCCGGGACGGATAAACATGAAATCTCTGTTATGAATCTGTTTAGCCCAGGATCGAATCACACGGCGATAGTTGGAATGGTGTAGGGAGAAGTCAGATTGGGGAAGTGTATCCTTTCCCTTACCTCGCTTCTTAGATTTCTCTATTGTAAGTAAACTCGTTAAAGAGAGCCTTATACCTTAAGTTCTCATTAGAGAGAGAGCTCAAATCTCAACAGCAATTGCTAGGAATTCTGACTTGTCCTTTTTATTTCATAGCATGTCCTTTAAATAGGAGTTAGGTAAAACTAAACAAGGAAACATCTTAAAGAGCATCCTATGCTAAATAAGAAATTAAAGATAAGGAAATCACAGAAATTAAAGATCCTAAAATCAAGAACAATTTAAAGAGAATCCTATTCTAAATAGGAAACTAAAGATTAGGGAATAATAGGAATTAAAGGCCCTAAACTTCAGCTCCTGTTTGTCTACTATTTTGAATTTGAAAAGATATTGATATCTTCGCAAAGATATCAATTCATAACATTACTTTCCTCCCGCAGAGTAAGCTTGACCTCAAGTTTGGAATTATGGTAGTGATGTGACTCATTGGCCAGTGTCTACACCCACTTTGTCCAGAGAATCACTTAACTCTAGAAAAAACAGCCTCTTGCACTCGTGATTAGCAGAATAATGGTCATCACAGTTATAACATAGTCCCTTTGCACGCTGCTCAGCCATCTCACCACGACTTAGCTACTTGATATAAGTGGGATGTTGGCTAGATTGTGCAGAACGCTTACCTAACCCGCGGTGATTCTATTGGCACCAAAAATCTAGTGTAACTGGTACGGCTCCTTGTAATTAGCACTTCCCTTGGCAATGTTATGTCGGCACTCAAAGGCACGCGCCCAACTCATGGTTGTTGCTAAATTCGGTGGCCTTCGCAACTCTACGTCCACCTTGATCAACTCTTCAAGTCCTGCAACATACAATCCCACATGTAGGTGAGATGGGATTGTGTTACCTGTGAGAGCCAATTTTTCTTGGAACTCGCATTCATATGCATCCACCGAACCCGTCTGATGCAGGCTTGACAAATCTTTAACAGGATTATTTCCCATCTTTGGCCCAAAGCGCAACAAGCACTCTTTCTGAAATTCTGTCCACGGCAGCAAGCCCTTCGCATATTTCAGTTGGCCATACCATTTCTGGGCTACTCCAAATAGGTGGAAGGCTGCTAATCTTACCTTATCTTCCTCGCTCGTGTGCTGATTCTCAAAGAATTGGTCACATCTAAAGAGCCACTCCAAAGGATCCTTCTTGCCATTGAAAGTAGGGAAGTCCAGTTTTGTGAACCTAGGGACGGTGTTAGAGTGGTGGTCTGATGTTTTGCTACAGCCTACTGGCGGAATGGGCGTAGGGGGTGGATTCTGGTTGTCACTTAGAGATGCATTGGGAATCTATGATTGTGAATTCTTAGCTAACAACAATTCTTTGATCTGCAAGGAAATGTTGCGAATCTGCTCCAAGGTTTCTGCCTACGTTGCCTCAATTGATTAGATTCGGATTCCATGTTATCGCCCATGCTAGGCTCTGCTACCAAGTTGTTATGAATCTGTTTAGCCAAGGATCGAGTCACAAGGCTATAGTTGGAATGCTGTAGGGAGAAGTCAGGTTGGGGAAGTGTATCTTTTTCCTTACCTCGCCTCTTAGATTTCCCTATTGTAAGTAGACTCGTTAAAGGGAGCCTTATATCTTAAGTTTTCATTAGAGAGAGAGCTCAAATCTCAATAGCAGTTGCTTGGAATTCTGACTTGTACTTTTTATTTCATAGCATGTTCTTTAAATAGGACTTAGGCAAAACTAAACAAGGAAACATCTTAAAGAACATCCTATGCTAAATAAGAAATTAAAGATAAGGAAATCACAGAAATTAAAGATCCAAAAATCAAGAACAATTTAAAGAGAATCCTATTCTAAATAGGAAACTAAGGATCAGGGAATAATAGGAATTAAAGGCCCTAAACTTCAGCTCCTGTTTGTCTACTATTTTGAATTTGAAAAGATACGCAAAGATATCAATTCATAACAATCTCAAATGCATCTGGGTCATGTAAATCTTACCGCACATTAAGAGTTGTTACAAGACTGTCCTCTGGACTAGAAACAAGCGAACTTATAGAATCTAGGTCAGTAAGAGGCATTCCATATGTATATATAGCCTCTCCATAGTCAATATATATTCGCAGGGTGCTGCTGTGCTGATAGACTCTGGGAGCTGTAGCCTGCCTTGTGAGTTCCATAGCTTCTAGATACCTCTTAAATGCCTCAATATTTGCAGCTTCCTTGTAAAAATCAACTTCTTCAAGCATGGATTCTCTTATGTCTTTAACAATGCCAACCCTAAAAGATGAAGCAGAAAAGATAATCCAAAAACAAAAACTCGTCATGAAAAGAATGAAGAAAACATCCTAACAGCGATGCACGACTAGAGTCAGGATTTAAGAACTCCAATATGCGAGCAACCAACAAAAGTTTGCTGACAAAAGTGAAGTGGTAAGTCATAAATCAGCAGAGTTGTTACTTGCTGGAAAAAAAAAATGTGGGGAATGTTTTACTCACCAAAAACCGTGGCGAATGTTTTACTTACTGGAAAACATGTCAGACATGGAAAACACATTGGGACTGATGTACAAGTCTTGGACAGATATCAGGACGCTGCAAGAAAAATTTAAGTCACACACAACCACATCCACACAGTTTCCTGATGATGAAGATTTTCAAGTCAAGCATTTCATCTGTACACCATTCACCCAGAATTTGCTTGAATGTTGTTTTGCAGAGTGCCCATCTGAATGAAGATTGCTTGGTTTGTTTCCCTTCGTGTAAAATCTGGAAAAGAATCATTGTTTGCTAGTTGATCTTTAGTTTGGCAAGTGACTAATATCCAAGCAAGAGAGTGAGATCTTGGGTTCGAGTCTCTGTCTTCAACATCGACTAGTATCAAAACTATTACTATGCAAATGGGGCTTGTTATATCATAAGATTTGATAGAAGTTACAGAAAGTTATACTGTACTTGAAGTGATAATGTCTATATTGTAAAGTAATAAGGACAAAAATTAGTATGGAGCCTCTACCATCAGCTTAAGCTTTGCTTTTCCTTACTTGGTAGCAGAACCATAATGATTGAGCAGTGGCGTGTCCAAATTCCTACCCCTCCCTTCTTATTGAATTAAATAGCAAATGCTTTTCTTTTTCCCTAAATGATCATTCACAGATTAGATTAAAACCAAACACACCAAGACGTAACAGTACTGGTGACAGAAGCCATGCAAACTCCCATCACCTATTGTATCAAATATTACATATCCAAAGCAAAAGAGACTAACAACATAAGTTTAAAAAAAAACATAAACATACAAGCTTCCAAGGAGATTGCCATGGTTTTTGCTCATTATGGAGAGCAGAGGTATGTGGTCCAGTCGTCCACTTAGTGCTAGAACATCCTCCAGAACCAGTTCCCATATATGCTTAATTTCCATGTTTACTTACTGGAAAACATGTCAGACTTGGACGACACATTGGAACTGACGCACAAGTCTTGGACAGATCTCAAAAAGCTAGAGCCATACACGAATCATTGCAAGAAAAATCATGTACTATACAACCACATCCACACATGTTCATGATAATAAAAAATTTCTGAATTATCACCAGGGAAACTTGGTCCATGTGCTACGTCCACGGCAGCCTATAAATACATGTGCCATCTCCAACATTGTAGGCACACACACACAAAGCAAACCCAAAACACATACTAGTTTTTGAAACATGGCTTCCCATTCACGCACTCAGGTGTTCCTCCTCTGTGCTCTCTTGGCTCTTTCTCTGTGCAAGCCCTCTTATGGGTCAGGCATTGTGATTTACTGGGGCCAAAATGGCAACGAAGGCACCCTGTCAGAAACATGTGCCTCAGGACTCTACACAATTGTGAACATAGCATTTCTAAATGTGTTCGGGGCTGGCCAAACTCCGTCCTATAACTTGGCAGGTCACTGCGGTGATCCCTGGAAATCTTGCACCTTCTTAAGTTCTGAAATCATTGATTGCCAAGCCAGAGGCGTCAAGGTACTCCTCTCCATTGGGGGTGCAATCGGCTCCTACCGCCTCACCTCGGTTGAAGATGCTAGAAATGTTGCAGATTACATCTGGAACAACTTCCTTGGCGGCCAATCCACCTCCCGTCCCTTTGGACCGGCTGTACTAGACGGTGTCGATTTCGACATTGAAGGCGGTTCAAACCTGTACTGGGATGATCTTGCTAGATTTCTGAGTGCCTATAGTAGCCAGGGCAGGAAAGTTTATCTAGGTGCAGCCCCACAGTGCCCCATTCCTGACTTCTACCTCGACAAGGCCATCAGGACGGGCCTATTCGACTATGTGTGGACTCAATTCTACAACAACCCTCCTTGTCAATTCTCAAATGGCAATGCCAACAACTTGATATCATCATGGAACAACTGGATTTCCCTTCTAACATCATTGAACAGTGACACTCAACTATTCCTTGGACTACCAGCTGCAACTGATGCAGCCTACAGTGGAGGATTCATTCCTGCTGGACAGCTAGTTGGATTGTGTCCATCTTTCATGCAATCCTCAAGGTACGGAGGGATCATGCTATGGAGCCGATTCACTGACCGAAGGGATGGTTATAGCAGACAAATTAAGAGCAGCTGTGTGACAGAGCCAGCTACTCTTTCTGCTGAAAAGCTAATCTCCTATGTAATTTAATCAAGTTTATCCCTACCACATGTATGTCCACCATGGATACTGGGGACTACATATATGTATGAATCATCTCCAAATTAAGTGTACGACGTTTACACTCATATATAGAATAAAAGAGATGAATAATCTAATATTTCTGTATGCATTCTCAGTCTTTTAACTGTTTTTTTTCTGTTGTCTATCGGAGTATCCCGAACTTTGCTCTAACTAACTAATCCGGATCCAACCCAGGTTGCATACCTGTTTGTGGTGGGTGAGCCTCCCAATTGATACATATATAAGGACCCGAACCCGAGACTTGCTCTTTGATCTTTGGTTGTTCATATACATTTTCAATCAATCAAATAATCGAAGAACATATATTCAAGATATGTTATATATAAAAAAAATTGTCTTGAACGATTTATTGTGTAAAATTATATAGAAAAAATTGTGAGATGCTATGTGATTCTTAATTTGATGGCTTCATTGGTTTTTCTTTTCTTTTCTTGATGGCTACATTGGTTACTTGTTAAGTTCAGTTCCTTTTGCAGTGCTTGTTGAACCTCAAAAGATGTCTTAGGGTGTTCGAAGTTTTATCGGGACTGAGTATCAATTTTCACAAGAGCAGCGTTGTGGGCATTGGCTTAAACCATAATGAAGTAGAACACTTCGCGAATATGCTGCATAGCCGAGTTGAATTTTTTCCTATAAAGTACCTCGGTTTTCCGTTGGGTGGCAACACGAAAAGAGTGGCAGCATGGCAACCTGTAATTGACAAATTTAGTAGCAAGCTGCAGTCATGGAGAGGGAAGCATTTGTCTCTAGGCGGAAGGGTGACACTTATTAAGTCAGTACTAAGTGGGCTGCCTATTTACTTTATGTCCATGTTTCAGCTACCAGTGGCCGTTGCAAAAAAGATTGTTCAAGTGATGAGGAATTTCTTTTGGAGTGGGGTTGAGAGGCCTAGAAAAACTTGCTTCGTGGCTTGGAAATCTATTTCAGTTCCTAAAGAACGTGGGGGTATGGGGATTGTGGACCTGGCCATCATGAACCAATGTTTATTATTTAAATGGTTATGGCAATTCACTCAAGCTGAGGAGAAAGATTGGAAGACTTTCATTGGAAGTAAATGTGGCATCCACTCATCCAAGCTGATTCCGCAGTTCGATCTAAAGAAAGCCTCTATACTGTGGCGGGATATTGTTCGTTCAGGTGGCAGTGAGAGTTCTTCAGGTCTTTCTTTGATGGAAGGCGTGAGACTTCAAGTAGGTGACGGGTCCAAGATTCTATTTTGGGGAGACGACTGGTCCGGCGGCGGTGCTTTTGCTGTCAGATTCCCCCGGTTATTTTCTATTTCATTATGTCAAAATTTTTCCATCTCAGATTGTCTCCAGGCGTCCGGTCCGCAACCTCGCTGGAAGGAATCGTGGAGACGGCCTTTGAGAGAGTGGGAAGCGGACGATGTCAATGTTATCACTTCTGAGATTTCTAGGGTGCCTCTTTGTCCTTCTTATGTAGATCGTTGCATTTGGGAAGACGACAAAAAGGCAGGTTATTCGGTGAGGCTCGGAAGAGAATTTTTACATAAAAAGATTGCTGTCCAACGCTGGTTGCCATATGTATGGTTGGGCTTGACTCCGTTCAAGATCGAGTGCTGGTTGTGGCTGGCCATGAACAACGGTATCTCTACTAAAGATAACCTTAGGCATCGAGGCATCATTACTCTCGCCGACTCCATTTGCATTCTTTGTCAATCTCACTTGGAATCCAAGGACCATTTGCTCTTGCACTGCCCCTTTTCGTGGCGAATATGGTCCAGGATTTGTAAGTGGTGGGGTATCTCATGGTGCGTTCCTGCTACACTTGTGGATTTTATTTGTCAATGGTCAGCTCTGTCTCCTTTTCTTCCCAGTCGTTCCTTCTGGGTGATGGTGTGTTTTGCGACTCTCTGGTCCTTGTGGTTAGAAAGGAATAAGAGGATCTTCAATGGAGTTAAGGTAGATGCAGACAGACTCTTGGACATCATCCTAGTGAATGTCTTCTCCTGGCTAAAGGCACTTCAAAAAGAGTTTCCTTTCAGTGCGTCTCATGTCATTTCCAACGCCGAGGTAGTGAAAAATTGGAAGTGTCCGAAACGTGATTTGCGCCTTCTAGAGTTGAAAAATGATGCTATAATACACTAGTCACTATGTTCTAGTTCTGTCTGTACATTCTACCTTCTGTACCTCTTTGTATTTGCTGTTTATTTCTTTTGTAATTCTGATCTACTTCTGATATTTTCACCCAATAAAGTTCACTCGTTAGTATCAAAAAAAGTTCAGTTCCTTTTATGCTAGTCCATATATTTATTGATAAAGGTTCAACTATTACATCTGTAAAATACGGTGGTAAACAAGAAACACAGAGTCCAACAGTTCTTGTTAAGGCTAATTGCGTGGTAACTCTATTTCAGACAAAGCGCCATATATATTTTTCCACCATTAAATTATATTTTATAATTAATAGAGAGTACATTAGTTTATATGGTTGTAATGATTTTTGTTAAAGCTTCTTTGGCTTCCAACAGTGATGCCAAATACATCCCAAGTAAAAAAAGGTGTACCTACATCATCTAAGTCTATCCTCTTTGCCAACCTCTCTATAAACTGTATGCAACTCCATCTTCTAGAGTCGCTACATTATTTGTATTTACAAGAAAGAGAAAAACAAGATAGGAGAGGTGCAAGCTTCTGTGTGGAAATTCCTCGGACATAATCAATTGAAGCTGTCCCTGTACCTGCCTCTTCCACGATTGGAGACGATGGATATCCTCTGATCCCGGAGCATGTTCATGTTAGGGGCCAACAGCCGGGTATACCGATCAAAATACAGCAGCTGCTTCATTAGAAGTGCGAATTCCCTCGGGAATTTGAGTCCGTATGACTCACTGACACGAACCTGTTGCAAAGAGCAGCAAAAAAGTGAACATTGCACTTGCAAGTCCGAGTGCAAATTGTGCAACCATCATTGGTACTCCATCATGCATTTTTTTTTCATAAATCCAAAATCTAAGACCTTAAATGGTTTTATGAATTAAGGAATGACAATAACGTACATGGTATTCAGACACCATTGAGCTTTTGCTTCAGGACAGGCATGTAAACAGTTGGAAAAAGGTGTTATTACTAGCATTGTTGGATAATGCTCTAGTAATTAGCTAACACATTTCTCTAAGCACCTAAGTTGTCTCAATTTTCCAGTGGAGTATAGTAACAACAGAAAATCTTGCAACTGACAGACTTGAAGAAAGTTAATAAAATAGCAGACTATGTATATATGCCCTATCATGAGATCTTAGAGATAGTTCGTGAGTAGACCATGTAGTAATCATTAAATACTTGTCAGTGATAATGAAATTTACTAAGAGTTCATTGACAGAGAGCTCAGATCTCAATGTAATAAGTGTGATTGAAGAACCTAAAAGAAAATCTGCTTACCACATCCAGGAAAAGTGCATTCATCTGTCTCTCATCGACAACTACATTGGCAGAGACAGCTGTGGCATTCGTATTAGTATCCCTGGCTGTTGCAACAATAATTTCAGTATCCAAATCCTGCATTAAGGACAGAATCATTTAAACTGGCATTCAAAAAAATTTTCAAATGACCGGGACATAAGACTTGATAAACATCAAAGCCAAAGTGATTCAGAGTGCATAGTGGTTGCCTGTATTGATGAAAATATCTTTTCCAGGTCTCTTGCAAAGGCTTTAACATCAACATCCTTGTTTGTAGCTCCCATTTCAATCAAGGAAGATGCCATAGACTCATATTCCTCAGTTGCAATTGATGCGAGAAATACTTCCATGGCAGCCCATGTTTTTGGGGATATGCGCCCAACGATCCCTGTGGAATAATATTTAGTATACAAGGAGAGTATTTTCGCATATGATCTCTGAATGATTATGAACAAATGTAGTATCTGGTAAAACTAACATAAACATATCTGCTTGTTTTATGTTTATTAAAAGTTAACTATACTTCCAGAATTCCTTAAATTTTCTGGACATAAATACCAGTACAAGCCCCTATTTGCATTTGCCCTAATGCAATGTCTGACAGGTGATGATATTAACTGTACCTATACGAAAGCTCAAGGGAGTGTTTGCCAATGCAAGCTAATGATGTCTGAATGAATACAGTACCGCAAGAAAAGAAAAACAAAGCTCACCAAAGTCAAGATACCCAATACGACCATCACGCAACAGCCACAGATTTCCAGCATGCACATCCGCATGGAAACTCTCACATGCAAGTAAGCTACCAAACCTGTATACGGTATGTGATAGTGATAGAGTTCTAAACTTGATACGGATCTTTAAAATAAGCATGAAATTTCAAAAGCATCTGGGTCATGAAAATCGTACCACACATTAAGAGCTGTTATAAGACTGTCCTCTGGACTAGCAACAAGCGAACTTATAGAATTTAGGTCAGTTAGAGGCACTCCATATAGCCTCTCCATAGTCAATATTCGCCGGGTGCTGCAGTGCTGATAGACTCTGGGAGCTGTAGCCTGCCTTGTGAGTCCCATAGCTTCTAGATACCTCCTAAATGCCTCAATATTTGCAGCTTCCTTGTAAAAGTCAACTTCTTCAAGCATGGATTCTCTTATGTCTTTAACAATGCCAACCTAAAGAAAACTTATATGTCTGTATGTGAGTGAGTGGCAGATAAAGAGATGTATATATCATAAGAGAAGTCCTTGCTTCCTTGCAGCAAAAGATTATGAGAGTTGAGACTCAAGAAACAGAAACATCATTTATTTGATTCAATTAGTAGATACAAAAGCTAAATTGAAAATCGTTCAGCAGTTCTAGAATATGATATGATAGAAGTACTATGAAGATAGTTTCCAATAAACCTACAAGATGAAGCAGAAAAGATAATCTAAAAACAAAAACTCGCCATGAAAAGAATGAAGAAGACACCGTACTAGTGATGCACGGCTGAAGTCAGGATTTAAGAACTCCAATATGCGAGCAGCGAGATATACAAAATTCAAATCCGCCACTAATATATCTTCTATTCCAGGTTTCAGGATCTTTATAACCACGTCTTCTTGGGAACCTTTCAGCCTTGCAGCATGAACCTAAGCAATACATTTGTGAATTTGAAGCATAGCAATTATATATAGTGAAATACAATTGGATATAACAGGTTAGGCCAAAGAAACACAAAGGAAAGAACATCAAAGGAAAAATTCTAAACCTGGGCTATGGAGGCAGATGCAAGAGGTGTAGGATCAACATACTCATATACACTCTCAATAGGTCTTCCTAATTCCTGGCGCAGTATTGTTTGAATTTCTTGAAAAGGAACTTCTGGAGCTCTGTCAAAACAGTTTTGGAATTCTTGGACGTATTCTTCTGGGAACAGCGTAGGTGCGGATGCTATGAACTAGAAATATGCATGCCATGAAATCGTAAGTGGTGAATTCTTAAACTAAAGCAAAGTTTATTATAACATTAATAATCAAGGGTTACCTGGCCTAATTTGATGTAGGTTGCTCCCATGCGCTCAAACAATCTCCTCAAATATAAAGGAGAAAGTAATCCAAGCTGCAGTTGGGTAGGTATTCCAGTAGAAGAACTTGCTGACTGCAAAATTTTAAGAAGGCAGTCAATTATGGTATGCAACAGAATAAAAGATAAATGAGCACATAAACAAGTCTTATGTTCACACTTGTAGCAAGGTATCCACAATATAAATGAAGAATTGTATCAAGAAACAACAGACAAGGACAATCTCAATACCCTGTTAACTAAAAGAGAAAACCAAGGGAAAAGATAAAACAAGGCAAGAGTATTTCTCGGCTTCCCTCGCAAGGACACGAAGTCTAAAGGAGGGAAGAATGTGATGACCCAAGTCCCACATCAGAATTGAGTGACCCAAGCTGGGAATGGAGAATACCTATAAATTTTAAATTTTAAAAATAAAAAACACAAGATAATAACTGGTTAACCAATAACAAGACTTTTTATAATGTTTGGAACATCCTATAAGAGAATCAGAAGCAAGTGGAAGAGAAGCCCCTGGCTCGGTCAGTCATAAAATGCTTGTTCTACTTTCTTCTAAATGATGAAAGAAATGACAACCTAAAAGGTAACTTACCTGTGATACATCAGTTAGCCACTCGCTACCAACTCCTATAACAGCTTGAATACCTTGAGCAAACCTTATGGCTCCACGTGGACCGGTGTTAATAGACGTCCGGACAATATCCTCTACTAAATTGGGCAAGCCTTCAATACCATCTAAAAGTAGCACAAACACTAAGTAAGTTCCATCCCACACTTTATGCTTAACAGAAGAGACAGCAAAACGGCAGGCATTTAGCTTACAAAAATGAGTACATGGATGATAAAGGTCAACTCCCCAATCTCCTAATTCTAAGACGATACTCCTAAGAAATACAGGCTACAATCCCCAAAATAAGATCATTTCTCCCCTTCATTTAAGATAAAACCAAACCCATGTAAGCTGATGCATCAAAATCAACATCCCATATCAAATTGACAATACCTAAACTAAGAGGAATTGAACTCTGTACAATATTAAAATCAGAAAACACTGATCAAAACACTAATATCAACTGATGTTTAGAACACGATAGGCATAACACAAATTACTTCATTTGATAAAAATAAAAAAATAAAAGCTATTGACTTTAAACAGAAACTGTAACTATTCACCGGAATCAGCAGAAAACTATCAATAACGGAAATTACCCTGGAGCCGGGTGGTGAAAAGATCCTGACTTTGTGCATATCTGGCCAAGACCCGAAACCTGAGCTTACTTGGCCTCCTACTTGGTATGATAGGCAACTGCAAAAGAGGAAAGAGAGTCATCAAGAAATGAATAAATGAAAAGTAATGAGATTGAGTCCAATTTCCTAAAGAAAAGAATTAAAAAGGAGAGAAGGATTCACCTGGGGAAATGGGTGTGGAGTGAACAATGAGAAGCGGCCTCCTCCTCTTAGTGCTGAGAAAGAAATCATCGCCACTAGTTTTGTTCTTTTTGTTTAGTTGTGTGTGTGAGTTTGTTCTTTTATTACAGGACACTTTATATGTGAAGCAAACTGGTTCTTCTTCTTCTACTACTTAGGTGGTCGGGTACACAACAAGTACTATCATCAAAAAAAAAAAATCTACAAAAGGAGAAACAAATTCATTAAATGTGAAACTACCAAAAAGAATCATTAAATATGACAGGTGGAAGGGCCACGTGGTAGGGGTTAAAACTGCTGGATTCATGTGGCGTATTGGCGTTGTTTCCATGGAAAATAAAAAAAATATTTTGGAAATGATTTATAAACAAATAAAAAAGAATTATACTATATAATTTGGAAAAAAAGATAATACCATTTGTTATTATGGTAATCCTTCATGTTTTATTGGAATGAGATAGTTTGTTTTGTGTGTTACAAATAAATTATTTGTTGAAAGGTTGTATGATGATACGTACAAAAAAAAGAGGGATTAAATTACTTCTAAGAGGTATTTAATCAAATCTCATTTGGGATGGGTTTTAAGGTGTTGAGTTCGATCCTAGGTAGAACCTCTTTGGAAAATATAAGGTTTTCATGAGGTTGATCTGGAGCTGCCATCCACGTCCGACCCGAGGCTCAAGTAACTCAATTAGGAGAACTGTGTTATAGATAATTTTATTGCACGGTTCAAAGAGCACTGATGTATGTGACGCAAGTGGATATGTACGAAAAAGTTGTGTCGAGGGTGAGTTTTTCGCACCATCGTTAATCCTATATATCTATGTTTCTATGATGGGGCCAAGAACACGCTTATTCTGTGAAATAACTCAAATTTCAAATTATTTACTTGCTTTAACTACTTATACTATGGATGTGGGAGCATCAACTTATTCCAATGGGCTTTTGAGGAGCGGGAGAAATTGTTGGAATTTTATGAGAGAGTCTAGGGAGTCAAGATGCATACAACCGGGTAGAGTAGCATTAAGGTTTAAAGTTGATTAAGGGACTGTGGGTAATTTCTAAGGTCCATATATCAAAAACACGTGAGGGGTTATCATTAAGATCTTGAAAAAAAAAAATTGACTCAGAATGAGAGTTTGACGTGCAATTATGACCTTTTTGAACATTTTCAAGCAATTTGGTTATCTAAATCTAAATTGTAAAAAAATTGATAAAAAAATATTAATGTAAATTAATAGGAAGTCTAAATACGCTTCACTTTGTCCATACGAAAAGAGCAATTCTTTCTCGAACTACCTGTAAATTGATATTTTTTAAATCAAAAAATAACAGTATGTTTTTTTTATTTAAGGTCTGTCCGTATTTGTTCAATAATAATAGAAAAACAAAATAAACATAAATAACTAATTCATAAATCATCATATATGTCAACTTAAGCCACCCACTAACACGGAAGGTTCTGACAAAAATAAAAAAACACGGAAGGGCAAAACCGTCAGTTCGAGAAATTCAGTGCATTTATAATGCCTTTAACCCTAGCTTTGGTTTTTCCTCTCCTCTCCTTTAGGCGGAAAATAGCAAGCAGCGGCTCTTTGTTTCTCTGCAGCTCTCTTCTTCACTCAGGTTCCGTAGTTATCTGTCTCTACTGTTTTTTCCTCTTTATTATTCTCTAATGTAAAAAAAATGGTATTGCTAGTTTCTTTAGTATCAACTTCGTTTTTATTGCCTCTGTTTTCCCTTTTAAATCCTCATATTATCTGTTGTTTAACCCCCGAAAACCCATGTTAGGATCTATCTGTAAGATGCTCAAAAGTTGTGGAAGTTTGACTTCTTAAAGTGTTTAGTGTGTTTAAGTTGTTGTTTATTGGTTAAGAATCACTGAGCTGCTTCAAGTTGATGTCTTTAATGTTTATTTTGTTTCATTAACCGTGTTTCTGTTTTTTTTTTTTTTGTGTGTGTGTGTTATGTGTGGCATCGAACTTTAAGATGCTCAAAAGTTGTGAAAGTTTGACTTCTTGAAGTGTTTAGTGTGTTTAAGTTGTCGTTTATTGGTTGACAATCACTGAGCTGTTTCAAGTTGATCTCTTTAATGTTTATTTGTTTCATTAACCTTGTTTTTGTTGTTTCTGTTATGTGTAGAATCTAACTGTAAGATGCTCGAAAGATTGTGTGAAAATTTTACTTCTTGAAGTGTTTTAGTGTGTCTTAAGTTGTGTGGTGTTTATTGTTTAACAACCACTAAGGTGGTTCAAGTTGATGTCTTTAATGTTTATTTGGTTTGATTGTTAATGGTGTTTTTGTTTCTTGATTCTGTTGTGTGTAGAATGGACAGCCAAATCAAGCATGCTCTGGTGGTGAAAGTGATGGGTAGGACTGGATCGAGGGGGCAGGTGACCCAGGTCAGGGTTAAGTTTCTGGATGACCAGAACCGTTTCATCATGAGAAACGTCAAGGGACCTGTCAGGGAGGGGGATATTCTCGCCCTCCTCGAGTCCGAGAGGGAGGCCAGGAGGCTCCGTTGATCGGCCATCACCTCGGCTTTTGTTTCGCTCCCCGGCTGCCTCTGGTGGTGCGACTACTGTTGTTGTTGTTGTGGTGGTGCTACGGTTTACCTGTGGTAGCTAGGTAGAAGCTAGGAATTAATGGTTATTGTGCACTTGTTTGCGGCTCTTTTGATGTTAAGACTTCAAAGTTCTGATTTTGGTTTTATATGTAAGGTTGATTTCTAATCGCATCTATTTTGAAGTCTTAATTTGATGTTAAGACTTTGAAGTTCTGATCGGTACCTTGATGGAAGCTTGAAATTAATGGGTTATTGTGTTCTTGTTTGCGCTCCTTTTGATCTCAAGACTTCAAAGTTCTGATTTTGGTTTATATGTGAGATTGATTTCTATTCTTTCAATGAGTCTCATGCTTGGTTAATACAATCTGCTGCTCGCTCGTTGCAATCTAGTGTTGCTAGTGAATATTCTGTGATTTCTGTCCTTTGTGTTCTGGTATATATGGTGGCTGTTACTCATCTTCTGACACTAGGATGAAGTTCATCAGACTTCAGCTCCACATGTCTCGATTGCTTTAGGATAGCTAGCTACTGTAGATGATATTGGGAAGGGACGAGAGAGGTCTGAGAGGAAGAGAATTTTTATTTAATATTGTTTGAAACAAAAAAAAAAAGAAGGTAAGTGGAAGTTTTTAACCTTCATCCCTCTTAAAATATCTTCTGCAAATCTTGGTGGATTTTAGATTTCATCATTAACCCATTTAAAAATATAACTCATATTATTTATGTAATTTGTAAATATTGTTCATTATGTCATTCTTTTTTTTTTCTTTATTAAACCTGTCTCGGGAAAAAAAGAGATATATTTTTCAATGTGGGGTTGGTCTAAGTGGTAAGCCGGTTTCGAGTCTTCATGTACGGAAAACATCAATCGAGAGACTCAATATTTAACATGAGAGCGTGTAATAAATAATATCTAAGAATAAGAGAAGGCATCTGAAGGTAATGGGTTAGGATTTAACACTCCAATTCTTATCCATTTTTTGCACTGCGGACAACCACTGGAGGAGATGGAGCAAACAACCTCTTGCGTTTCTGCTTCTCTTGTTCACGCCCACCACCACCACCAGTTTTTAAGGCCAAACCCATCATCATCATCACCATCACCATCACCAACATCCCTTCCTCGCCTGAGTTTCACCGTCGTCGTCGCCGCCGGTGAGTCATCTTCTCGTAATCTTGTTCTTTGTAGCTATAATAATGATAGTAGTGTTAGTTCCAATGGAGGGAGGCAGAAACCCCAAAACTGGACCCAAAACTCAAAACATTATCAATGACTGGAGGATGCCCGTCGAATGCTTGATGAGGTTCCTTTGCCTTCTATTCGCAAATTCAACTACTTATTGGCAGACCTTGTCCGGATGAGACATTATGAGACAGTGATCTCTCTGTCTAAACAAATTTTACGGCGAGGACCCTCTCCAGATGTTTATACTCTCAGTAATTTGGTCAATGGCTTATGCAAGACTGGGAAAACCGATTCTGTTGTTGGGTTGCTAAGGGGGAGAATGGACAAAGGGAAAGAACACGTTTCTCAGGGTTTGGATGTCCTGTCCTCTCCGAAATGATCAACAGAGGGATTGCTCCTAATGTTGTCACCTTTAATATATTGCTCGATGCTTTCTGCAAACAAGGCAGGACTTCGGACGCTCAAGCTTTGCTCGAAACAATTGATCAATGGGGTATCCGTCCCAATGTCGTCACTTACAATTCCCTATTGAATGGATATTGTTCGTGCGGAGGAATGGATAAAGTTAGAGAAGTGTGTGATCTGATGAAGAGCAATGGTTGCACACCTGATCTTCATAGTTACAGCATCCTCATTAACGGATACTGTAAGGTGCAAAAGATAGATGAAGCTAAGGAAGTTTTTTATTGTATGGATCAATTGGGTATCCACCCGAATGTTGTCACCTACAATTCACTAATGGATGGATATTGTTCGCTCGGAGAAATGGATAAAGCTAGAGAAGTGTTTGATCTCATGACGAGCAATGGTTGCACACCTAATCTTCATAGTTACAGCATCCTCATTAACGGATATTGTAAGGTGCAAAAGGTAGATGAAGCTAAGGAAGTTTTTGATGTTATGGATCAATTGGGTATCCGTCCAGATGTCGTCACCTACAGTTCACTAATGGATGGATATTGCTCGCTCGGAGAAATGGATAAAGCTAGAGAAGTGTTTGATCTGATGAAGAGCAATGGTTGCACACCTAATCTTCAAAGTTACAACATCCTCATTAACGGATACTGTAAGAAAGCTAAGGAAATTTTTGATGGTATGGATCAATTGGGTATCCGTCCAGATGTCGTCACCTACAGTTCACTAATGGACGGATATTGCTCGCTCGGAGAAATGGATAAAGCTAGAGAAGTGTTTGATCTCATGACGAGCAATGGTTGCACACCTAATCTTCATAGTTACAGCATCCTCATTAACGGATATTGTAAGGTGCAAAAGGTAGATGAAGCTAAGGAAGTTTTTGATGTTATGGATCAATTGGGTATCCGTCCAGATGTCGTCACCTACAGTTCACTAATGGTTGGATATTGCTCGCTCGGAGAAATGGATAAAGCTAGAGAAGTGTTTGATCTGATGAAGAGCAATGGTTGCACACCTAATCTTCAAAGTTACAACATCCTCATTAACGGATACTGTAAGAAAGCTAAGGAAATTTTTGATGGTATGGATCAATTGGGTATCCGTCCAGATGTCGTCACCTACAGTTCACTAGTGGATGGATATTGTTCTCTGGGAGAAATGGATAAAACTAGAGAAGTGTTTGATCTAATGATGAGCAGTGGTTGCAGACCTGATCGTCAGAGTTATAGCATCCTGATTAATGGATACTGTAAGGTGCAAAACATAGATGAGGCTAATCAACTTTTCAGGGAAATGTCTCATGCAGGAATTTCACCAAATGTTGTCACTTACAGCTCCTTGATTCAAGGTCTCTGCAATTCAGGGCAACATGAAAGTGCTTCTAATTTGCTCTCTGAAATGTTAGCTTTGAATGTCAAACCTGATGTCATCACTTTCTACATACTGGTCAATGCTTATTTCAAAGAAGGCAGGACTTCGGAGGCTCAGGTTTTGGTCAAAACCATGGATCAATGGGGTATCCATCCAGATGTTGGCATTTACAATTCACTAATGAGAGGATATTGTTTGCGTGGAGAAATTGATAAAGCTAGAGAAGTATTTGATCTGAGGTTATTTTCCATTTCAGTTCTTTTTTGTTTGGAAGTAATGTATGTGCAAAGATACATGGAAGTACTCCCTGCAAAAAAAAATAGTGATTTAACATACCAATTGCAGTATAGTAAAATTGTAATTCATTAGTTATTCCAAATGTTCTCCAATTCTGACAAAAGACTCAGGTTATTTGTATTCCTCGAATTGAGGTTATTGCATCCTGGTTCAAAAAAAAAAGTTATTGCATCCTAAAACAATGGTGAAAAGCCACCTAAGTCTTCAACATCACTGCTCTTTTCGTCTAGAGGTCAATTTGATCATCAACCATACTCCTCTACTCAAAGTTTTGAGGAAAAAAGTTTCTCATTCAAACTGACATTAATATAAATCATTGATAACTTTAAACACTTTTTCAAATAGCATTTTTTAAATTTATTCTTTCTATATCCATTTTTTTACATTCATAATTAAAAAAGAATGATAAAATATATGATTAGTCCCTTTACTATACTAGAATGATAAAAATAGTCCTCCAATGCAAATAGTGATTAATCGCATCCCTTACTCGCTTAAACGACTAATTTGGTCCTCCTGCCCGGCTAAAACAAAAATTAGCTGATCTGGCAGCCGAATTAGCAACTTTGTGAACCCCACGTGCCAAAATAATAATTTTTAGTTATATTCCCAACCCAGGAACCAAACCAAAAGGCAGACCCGAAACACTTATTCAAATTGGTAACATAATTAAAAATTATTATTCTGACACTTAAGGCCCATAAAATCGTTAATTAGGCTGGCATGTCAGCCAATATCTGTTCTTAACCGGGTGAGAGGACCAAATTAATCATTTAAGACGAGTGGAAGGATGTGATTAATCGTTATTAGCATAGGAGGATCGTTCTTATCATTTCAGAGAGACTAAACATTCATTTTACCCATAGAAAGATGGATAACTTAAGACAATTTAAACAATATCAGGTGAAACAGAATCCAAAACTACTCTGCAAGTTCATACAGGTGAAATAATGAACAATTCATTAGTACTACACATCTTATGTAATGATGCCTGCGTATTTGAAGTTATAATGCTTGTCCATAGCAACTGAAACATCCCAAAAGTAGTTCCTTCGTTTTTTAAACTCAACCAAATCACCAGCACCGATCTCAATAACATCCTTTGATGCTTCTGGGTAAACCTTTGCTTTTCCCTCCAGAAGATAGAAAGTTGCTACGGCATAATTAGTAAACTTAAATTCGTCTCCAGCAGCGAATTGATACCTGTTGATCAATAGAGCATCACATTAAGGTTTGGCTTGAATAAGACTAGCATAAAGATGTTCATAATCCCATGATTCAGAAGCACCACTCAAACCCACAATGGCACATCCATATCAAATATATACCAGTGACACCTTTCTCTTCCCCTTTGTTTCAGTACAAGCAATTATAACAACAATCAACATGCCCCAACTGCCCTAAAGAAGCTAGAAGTACAAAATTTCATTTGGACCGGACCAAAGACAGAAGCACAGAGAACCTTATGAGTAATGGCTGGGTCAAAGGCACTTTGGCGTCTCGAGTTTTTCATTGTAAGGAATGCATACCTAAGAAACGTTTAGTCTCGATTATGTACCTGGAGTCTTAAATGTGTCTCGATCATGTCCCTCCTGCAGCTATGCTGCTGATGTAGCACTAAGCAGCCTGGACATGTTTCAAATGCTCAATGATGCCAAAATCAGCATCATAGCTGCCCGAGGCACATGATCAAGACAACATTAAGATTCCAGGTACATAATTAGGATAAAGAAATTTCGAGGTGCACGATCATTACAAAAGGAAAACTTGAGATCCTAAAAGTGCCTTTGATCCAGTAATGGTTCACAAGCTTGTTACCCTGTGTGCTAGCTCAGTAAAGCACATCTCAATGCAGCAAGGTATCCGTACATGAGTGCTTGACATAACTACCTCGCAATGGGCTACAAAACATCTAGGCACATGGTTAATTTGTGGGAAACCAGTTTGTGCTAATGTTCCCAGGCTAAATATGGTGATTTTGGAAGCATAATCCACAAGGACAATAACACACTTCCATAATCAAATTAATGCAATCCAGTCAGATTTTACTCATGGTAAATATGCTTCTCTCTTACAGGAAAAAGAGAAAAAAAAACTGCAGATAATTATTAAAGAGGAAAATTTCGAACACCTGTGCCACCAAATTGACAAGGCATATACCTTCTGATTCGAAGAAAGAACATGACTTTGAGGGGTAAAGAATCAACATTGCACTAAAAAAGACTCACCTTTTACCAACTTAATCAAAAAGAATAAACCCATTACAGGGAAACCAAAGCAGACCACAGTAAAAACCCTCTGTGGCACCAAATTGACAAGGCATTTTCCTTCTGATTAGACGAAAGAACATGACTTTGGAGGTGGACAACATGAAACTTACAAGACAAAAAATGCAAACAGAAAGTTAAAAAGAGCAGAGAGTGGTAAACAATCAACATTGCACAAAAAAATACTCATCTTTTACAAACTTAACAAAAAAGAATAAACCCAGAAAGCAGAACATAGTAAAAAAAGCTCAAACCAGACAAGAAAAGATAAAGAGAAGAATTTTAAGACACAGGAGGAGGGAGTATTAAGCAGGCATACTTGGGCCACTGATAAACATCCAGTTTCTTGAGCAACGACTCAGGAGGGTTTCTGATAATCTTGACCCCATACTTCTCGATGTTGATGTTCTGCGTCTCCTTTTGGACTGGATTAGCCATCATCCTCACACTTCTACTCGTTCTTGCTGTTCTGTTTCTCATCCCTGGATAAGGGAAATAAGCAGGGGTGGAGGAGGATAGGGAAGTGGGGTGTGTGCTTTGACGATGACCCTCTTGAGGGTTCAGTTTAGTTTGGTTCAAGAAGATCAATCTGGTGCTGCCACTTACACATGCCATCTTCTTCCTCTTCTCCTTCTTGTGTCTCTAAGTATTTGCAGGGTTTTTGCTTTTGCCTATATGTTTCTTCACAGTCAGGCTTGTTTATTAGCCACCCATTTCTAATCTCTTTTATTTGAAAAAAAAAATGTTTTTTAAAAAATATTTATTCTTTTGCTCTGAACAGACGGTCTATCATTATCTTTTTCCGGTTTTCCATTCGGAAAACAAAAATTGACCCGACCTAAGCGGAACCAAATGGATGTACTACGGAGACCAATCCGGATTAGAGAACTAGAATCATACTAGTTCACTACTCGTGGATTCCATGGGCTTGGTTAGTATTTTTTTAATAAAATATATTTTCTTTATAAATTTTAAACTTTTTTATATTATTGTATGGTTTAAAACTATTTTAACAGTATACGCATTAAACTTGCTGCTCAACCAATCTGAAAGAAAAAAAAAGAATTGAAACTAATGGCCATATAAAATATTAAGTGAGGTCCTCTTTTTCTAATTGCATACCTGTATTAATTTATTCAATTTTCAGGTCAAATTTATATTTATGTATCGTCAATTTAATATTTTTTATTTAGAATTATTTAAATTTAATTAATATTCTAAAATCAAGCTCGCTAATGGCCGTATAAAATATTAAGTGGTATATTTTAAAAAAATGAATAGAATTCTAGGAAATAAAATTCTTAAAACTAATACTACCCGTGGATTACACGGACATGGTTAGTTTTTTAAAAGTATACACATAAAACTTATTTAGGAAAAAACTTGGTTAGTATAAATTTTAAATATTTTTCAAAAACATTTTTAAAAAGTATACTATTTGAGACGCCCTGACCCGTATTTACCGCACACAGTAAACACAAGCCGGAACTGTGACAACCCAGCCCAACAAAGCCCAAGCATACAGTGTGAACTACAATAACTCGGCCCAGCGGCCCAAAATAGTAAAACAACATAAATAATAAATCCCGGCCCAATAATAGTGAAAACATGCACAACGGAAGACTTATGAAACTCACATATACACTGTATGCATAAATGCAAACTATGGATCCAAGCCCGTCCAAGGGATAACGCCGCAGCCTGTCTGGAATGCACCAAGCCTGTACAACAAATAACTCATCCTACGGGATGAAAGCCCGCAGGTGAGGGGTGAGTCCGAAGTGCTCACGACAATGGAAAGACCATCAATATGGACACTAAAGTTACTCAAGGCCAAAAACAATCAAAAACCGATCAAAAGACTCAACAAAATCCAATTATCCAATTTTATCTTTCCGGGCCCTGTCACGGATAAGCTAGGGTCGTACCAGGTTATCAACCTGTTCCTGGTGCCAGATCAAAAAGAACCCAGGGATAGACATCCCAAAAATAACAAACCGGGATAGACATCCCAAGCATAGACATGCTTATCACACGAACCCAGATCATGGCCA
>JAKUCV010007179.1:125258-161496 GCA_028386065.3 Turnera subulata
TTTTTTTTCTTTTCTTCTTCTTCTCCTCTTCCACCGGCTCCTCTTCTCCTTATAAACTGAAAATGTTACTATTTAACATGTGAATCAAATAATGCAAATCCGTCTCCATTACGGGCGAATCCGATCCGGACCAGAAAATAACCGTTACCTCCTTAGTTATTTTCCGGTGTGATTTTCCGAGAAATTCCGAAACCCGAAAAATACCAACTTAGTTCCAAAAAATCCACGGGAAAATCACGAGCGCGGGAAAACCCTCGGTTTCGAAAAACGACGCCCGATTTACCTTGAATTAATTACCCAAGATTAATTCAACAGTAAATCACGGTAAATAAACTTTTACAGTCCGGTAAAAATCCAAAATTTTTACCCGGGCTGTTACACTATTTTTTAAAAACATATTGTTTTTTAAATTTGTATCCCGTTTTTTAAAAAAGAAATTATTCTTTCTTTAAGCCAATATTTCCAAAATTTTTCTCCACAAACACAACAACTGAATAATTTTTTGTATTCACTCTTAGTGGGTAACAATTTTTTGCTACTAATTTTCTATATTAATTTATGTTATAAAATATTTTTTTTTTGTTTTTTAATATAAATAGATTATATTTTTAAGAAACACTTTATTTTTAAAAAATTTTTTATTCTTATTGATTCTCTTTTTTTTGGGTTTTTTTGTCCACTAATATATTAATTATTTTTATGCATCATCCTTCCTCTTTGTTTTTTTTTTAAATTTTTTTCAAGTTTAATTCTTTTTTTAATAAAATATTTCTTATAATTGAATCTTTTTCTTTCTATATATATATTTTTTGTGTTGTTCTATTTTTTCCCATTCTAAATATTTTTTGTTAAAAATATTATTTAATGAGATTATATTTTTAAAAATTTTTTATGTTTCATAGTAATTTTTTTCATGCTTAATTATTTTTTGAAGCTGTATATTATTATTTAAACTAATGGTTTCCGATTTTTTTCCTTTTTTGGTTTTTTTTGTTTTTTTTGGAAGCTGTTTCATATTAAGTTTGTTTTTAGAATTTAATTTTTTGAACCTATGTTTTCTACTTTCTAAAAAATTTGTTTTTTTATTTCGGTATTCTTAAATTAATTAGTTTTATAGTGTTTTTTAGAAAAAATTTCATTATATAATAAGATAATTGAGAAATTGAATGAGAAATCTCTTATTTCTATCTTAACCAAAAAATTCATGGTACACAATATTTTTCATGATATTTTTTTTCAGTACATTCATTATCATCCACCAACATGCGTAATCCTTCTCTGCTTGTTACGCGTGAAATAGCAACATACAGTTGAAAAAGAAAAAGGAAACGGAGAAAAATATTATAAAAAATATTAATATAAATAAATCAAATTTATTTTTTAAAAAAACACAATGCAAAAAAAAGTAAATTAATTTTTAAGTGCCACGTAATATTTTTTATTTTAATACTTAGACTACTTAATATTTAATTTTTAATATCAAATAAAATCTCATATATTCTAGAAAAATTAGAAAACTATCAAAATAAAAGGAAAAAATATATTATAAACCTGAAAAAAACACAATGCCAAAAAAATAAAGTAGAAAAATAATGAACAAATCTGGAATATTCAAAAAACGAACACAATGCCAAAAAAATTAAAGCATGAAATTAATAAATAATTATGGAAAATTTTTAACACAAAAACAACAAAATGAAAAAAAGAGAGAAAATATTATATTATTCTGAAAAAAAACAAATACAACGATAGGTAATATTACCACAACTTTGTTTTTGAAAATATTCAACAAAATTAAAAAAAAACAATGCCAAAAGAATAGAAATATAACATAATATTCTGGGAAAAAATTAACACAATGTATATCAAACAGGAAAATAATATTTAATTCAAGAAAATTGACAAAAATTAAACTAATGCAATTTAAAATAAAAAGCAAAAAAATTAAATTCAGGAAAATGAAAAAAAACCAACATAATACCAAAAAATTGGAAAATAATATATAATACTGGAAAAAAATAATTGTAATGGAAGGGGAAAAAATATATATTATAAATGAGGAAAAAAATAATTAAAATACAAACAAAAAATATAAAAATGTAAATAATACTGGAAAATTTAAAAATACTAATACAATGTAAAGGAAATATAATAAAAATAAAAAAAATAAAAAAATCTAATGGAAATTAATATTGCCGTCATTTCTGTCTTCAACAATAATCTCAACTTTATATCTGCAGAGAATAAAGAATAGAATATTTAAATACTTTTGGTTAATGAGGATTATAAAGTACATAGAATTAATATATTACAAAGAAAACTGAACTAACCTGATAGAAGGTAATTCACACTTTGAATTACAGCTCGAGCAGGACTTTGATGGATCATCTCTATCTATTTTCTTCCAACAGTTTTGACATGCAAAGTAACACCAACCAAACCTATTCTGTACCTTTTTTATCTTTGCATGTAATGTAACCTTAAGATCTTCAACGTCTATTGGCTCATTTGCCATCTCCTGAATTTGTTTTGTAGTCTTTCTGTTTTCTAGCATCTGTTCTTGAAAGAAAACATATTTGTGTGCTTCAACTTGTGTAATTGGAACATCGCCACTTGAAGATCCCAAACTGCAATTTATTATAGTTAATGTATGATTAAAATAATAAATTTAAAACTTAAGTGAATATTCAAACCTTTCTAATTTCTGTTTCACTTCTGGTATATCCAAATTAATATAGAATTTCGTAGCATTAGTTGATGATAAAGTATAGGACCCTGCATTCAAAAAATTAATAGGTAAAAAATATAAGTGGAAAAATAGTTTAAAAGAATTTATTCTTAAAGAAAAAATTAAAAAGAGAAACATACTCTGAAACATTTTGCACAATAAAGATGTAAAAATCACAACATAAGGACCAGTTTCATCATTTAATAATTTCTCAGAAAACATTTAATTCAAGAAAATTGACAAAAATTAAACTAATGCAATGTAAAAGAAAAAAGCAAGAAAATTAAATTCAGGAAAATTAAAAAAACCAACATAATACCAAAAAATTAGAAAATAATATATAATACTTGAAAAAACAAATGTAATGGAAGGGGAAAAAATATATATTATAAATGAGGAAAAAAATAAAATACAAACAAAAAATAAAAAAATGTAAATAATACTGGAAAATTTAAAAAGACTAATACAATGTAAAGGAAATATAATAAAAATAAAAGAAAATAAAAAATCCAATGGAAATTAATATTTCCGTCATTTTTTTATAAAAATTTCATGAAAATTAAATAATAATGGAAAAATAAAAACAAATAAGCATACCTTTGAATCAATTAGAACCAAATCTAAACTGATAAGAAGATTTTGTAATTTGGTATTCAAAGACTCGCACATCCTTAAAACCCTAACTTGAATTGTCCATGAATCCTTGTCAGGGGTCAATTCATCCAATGTATGAATATTCATTCTCCTGAAAAAAATAATATATTATACAAATTTAAATATACAATTAAAGTGTAACACAAAAAAATATTTTCTTTTATATAAATTCTTAAAAATATTAATACTTACTAACATTCATACTGAAAGAAAGAAAAAAAAGGAAACTGAAAAACAGAAAACTAACACAGGAAAATAATATTTAATTCAAGGAAATTGGAAGAAATTAACACAATGCCAAAAAAATGGAAAAAAATTATAGAATACTGATGTAAAACACAGAAACTGTATCCGAATTTCATTGTACTGACATCTGGATTTTCTCTGTGTGTTTTCAATTTTTAGTTTCTCAAAAGAAACCATATGAGACACACAAAATTTTAAAACAAAATAGACAAAATAAAATTGTAAAGAAATTGTAAAACACATGAACTGTGTCCGGATTTCATTGTACTGACATTCGAATTTCTCAGTGTGTTTTCACTTCTTTGTTTCTGAAAAGAAACTGTATGAGCAGAAACTTAAAAAACAAAAAAGAATTGTAAAGAAAGTGTAAAACACAGAAACTATATCCGTACATCAATGTATTAACACCCGAATTTCTCTGTTTAAAGAAACTGTATTAGATACAGGAACTTAAAAACCAAAATAGTATTGTATAGAGAACAAAAAAAAAAAAGAGAATAAGAATAGTACGTACTGCAAGATAAAAAAAGTAGGAAAACAGAGAAGAATAAATGAAGAAGAAACAGTATCAAAAACAAAACCTGTACCTGTATTTATAAATATTTAGAGATAAGAATTTAACAATACTCTGATTGGGATAATTATGAAAATTTTTCTTTAAAAAATCGGAACAGAATGAGTAACTCATCTTGCTAAAAGTGTAGTATAATTAGGACTGTATCATTAAAAAAAAAACTGAGGAGAGTACTAATCTTGCTAAAAACTCTGATGTGTATAATTAGGTTTTTCCTTAACTCTAATTGGGATAGTTATAATGAAAATAAGGGCCAATCAAACAACACCTAGAACCCTCCACATGGCAAAAAGTAAAGACCTCAAAGCATACACATGGCAAAAAAGCAAGACTCTAAAAATCCTATGTGTCAAAACCTGGTGAGGGATTCAGCTATTAATATATATAATAGATGTGTTTTATATATAAAAACATCAAAACTTTTATGGTAGGATGAAATAAAAATATGTTAATTTGGAGTACAAATAACATAGGTATTTTAGATTAAGAAATGAAATCTTCAAGTAGAAAGTTAAACTCTCTCACTAATGGCATCAAGAGCATGTTGCAACAGCCTCGGAAGGTCATGTGCACCCATATTTATCGGAAATCTAATTTCACAGCTGATATGTTATCAAAACAAGCTTTGACTTCGGATGATGAATTTCTATTGTTAAAAGAACTACCGGATTTTTATCTTAATATTTAGAGAACAAATGCACTAGCCTATTATTGTCACACTTAAATTCATGTGACTCATGTGACTTTTGTTTATGGTGTTGTAAATAACACCTAATTAATTTGGCATTATTTTTTGGGAAATAGTTATGCCTGTACCATCTCCTTAATCATTTCCTTTTTCATTTATTATGTTATAATTACATGCGATTCGAGGAATATAATATTTCACAATATTAAATCTAACTTTTATTAATCAATGGATTCATAATCTAGTGATGTTTTTTTTTGAGAAAAGGAGCATTCTTCATTCATATAAACATATCTAAGGATCTGAAATTACATAGCTGGAGATCTAATATAGCAAAAGCATAAGAAAAATCTATCAAAAGAATTCTTCTTAATCTACTACATAAAAATACACAACGTGATTTATCTCCTTCAATTGAGGATTTACAAATGCACACCACTCGCGACTCTACTCTCGCGAGCATTAGATCCAGATCCAGTAGGGTCCGTGCAGCAACTACCATGCCAGCAGGTAAATTTGAGACATACTTATGAGGGAAAATATCCATTTGTTGGTAAATTTCTATAGCAGATATAGAATCGTTCTTCAAATTGAATCTTCCTCCATGAACTTTGGCTCCCACAGACTTATTTGAAACACTAAAAAAAAGTGAGAAAACTCCAGAAAGAGAGAAAACAACTCACAAAAAGTGAGACAAAACTCACAAAAAGTGGGTGTAAATCAACAAAATTAAAAACAAAAACAAAAATAAACTAGTTGAAAGAAATTTTGGTGGGGGCTCACCGCCAGAAGAAAGTCGGCGGCACCCCCAAATTATAGATTTAGGGTTTTTCTCTAAGAGAAGGTGAGAAAAGAAAAAACCCTAATATAGCTAAAACATAACATTAATCTAGTGATGTTAAGATTGAGACTCAACGATATTAAATGCAAAAATTTTATCAGTAAAAATATAACAACAATAATTTTTTCTTTTCATAAGACTGAAAAGATAAAAATGTAGTGAGAGAGAGAACCAGGAACATGGAGCAAACAATCCCTTGCGTTTCTGTTTCTCTTGCTCACAGCCACCGCCAGATTGTGAGGCCAAACCCATCATCATCATCATCGTCATCCCTTCCTCGCCTGCGTTCCTCCGTCGTCGTCGCCGCCGCCGGTGAGTCATCTTCTCGTCTTGTTTTTTGTACTTATAATAATAGACAGAAACCCAGACACAACCCACCAAAAAAAATACAACCTCAACACCAAAACTAAACCCACCAATTATGCTGATGATCCCAGACACAACCCAAGACCCAATGCTTGATTAGGTTCCTTTGCCTGATATTCGCAAATTCAATTGCTTATTATCAGACCTTGTCCGGATGAGACATTATGGGACAGTAATCTCTCTGTACAAACAAATCTTGCAGGTTTTCGAAACAGCAGACCAGTGGGATATCCGTCCCGATGTCATCACTTACAGTTCACTAATGAGTGGATATTGTAAGTGATGACATCGGGACGGATATCCCATTTGATACTGTAAGACGCAGAGGAATGGATAAAGCTAGAGAAGTGTTTGAGCTGATGACGAGCAAAGGTTGCACACCTGATCTTCATAGTTACAGCATCCTCATTAACGGATACTGTACTTTGCAGTGAAGCATATAATGAGCAATGTAACTTAGTCTTTCTATGATTTTACGCTTGGTTTTGGAATGCTTT
This sequence comes from Turnera subulata, assembly GCA_028386065.3. Classification (NCBI taxonomy): domain Eukaryota; kingdom Viridiplantae; phylum Streptophyta; class Magnoliopsida; order Malpighiales; family Passifloraceae; genus Turnera; species Turnera subulata. Next base: position 131,853 of record JAKUCV010007179.1, read on the forward strand.
GTATCTATCACTTTTGGGGAGAGCGGAACATGAGACATTTCTCTAAAATGTTACCGATCTCTGGACGGAGTATTTGTATTATAACTTTTGTGGGAATTCATTCCCCTTTTAGTCTCTATCTTGTTTTGTTGTTCTTTATAACTACTGTTATTGCTTATTAAAATTCGAACTTCAGATATCTTGATTATGCATATAGTTCTTTATAAATACTGGATTGCTTATTAAAGAATGGATCCTCACTGGATAGTTGTTGTATCACTGGCAGCTTTATTCTTCAAGGAGGGTTGGGGATTCTCAACAGATGCCACCGCCACAGAGCTGTTACTACATCTTTATTCTGATGATCATGATCTCCATTCGAGAATGATAGAGATGGCTGTGCGGAAGCGAAGGTAGTTTAGTGGATGAATTAGTATCGCAGTGGATCTTTGCAGGCTCCTTTGTGTGCTTGCTATGGTTATTGTCGTTATTTTTCAAGCTCTAAGCTTTTTCTTTGTTCTTGCATATCCTCCAATATGAAAGAATCTCTGTTGTCCCCAGTAGTACAATTTTTCTACATAAGTGCAATACTGTTGTTACAAGCCCATTAGTAGCCTTGCGCAATGCAAGAGGGGTGAGGTCTCAGGTTCGGGTCCCACCTTCATCGATTAGTATCAAAAATAAGAGCAATAGCATTGTTTCCCGGTTTGTTCGAGTATATTTTCTTATTACATTTCTGCTCGCAAGTGTACTTTTCCCTTACTATGTTCCTGTTTTTCAGTGTGCAACTTTTAGAATTGTCCGTCAACTTGCATGGTTGTCTAAATTTACTAGGTGCTAGCATTGTATTTGGTTGCTTTGAAGCATCTGGAGACAAATCTCATCAAGCCTAACTCATCCTTTTTTGCAACATTGTTTTCTCACTATGACTGACTGCAAATTAACCGTTTCACTAGTAATTCTGTGATTGACATATCGTCGAACTTCATTCCCTTTTATGTGTAGAAGAAAGCAGCTCATTATGTATCTGGGAATTTGCTTGAGCCACTGCCTTAATCAAAATCTCCTTCCTAACAGACACCTTCCTTTCCAGCTCTTCAACTTCTTCTAGACCCCATCCTTGATCATTAGAAAACCTGTTTCTTTGACTTCCTTATAACAGTAGGAAGGCCTACGTACTTGTCATGGGATTCAACTACCTTAACATCAAGTCTCTGCTCCAGCAAAATACGTTTGTTGGGTGCATTTTGCAGAGGGCAACTGTCTCTTCCTCAGGAATATAAGGTCTTGTCAACGACTGGTTCATTTCATCAGTTACTCAAAGCTTTAGCAACTCCGATACCCGAGTGATTTCTTCGCTAGGATTTGTAGAGGTAAAGTGATTCTAATGATAGGTCTTCGCAACAGTGGCAATCCCTTTGCTCTAAATTTGCAGGTGAAGAAGTAGGAGATTGTGTTCTTTCCTCTTGCTTTGTGAGTTTCTTTATTCGGGAGTTGAGATTACCGGAAGAGGAAGGGATGCTGATAAGTGGTGATACTAATATAAGGCTGAACACCTTCCTGTAGACTTTAAAAATATTCTAAATGTTGTGGTAAAAGTAAATAAGTTCTTCAAAAATTGGAATCTCATTATTTTAGATAGATAATGATTGGATTGTGTTGGTTTTGAGAGAGAGAACATCCCTTATTTTATATAGTCCTAAGATGAGCTCAAGAAGAAAGAAACATGAGACATTTCTCCAAACGTTGTCAATCTCTGGATGGAGTATTTGCAGATACTTATTCTGATATGAGATTGCAGACTCAATCTCTCATCATATGCTCCGCTTCTTTGCAACTTTTAGAGAGAATTCATTCCCCTTTAGTCTCTATTTTGTTTTCTTATTCTTTATAACCACTGTATTGCTCATTAAAATTCGATCTTTTTTTTTTTCTTTAGGCCAACATTACTTGTAGTGCGGTGGCATCTCCTTTATATTGGGTTTTGAGGGGTCATAGGCTCAATTTTGGGTGGACGGGATTGAGGGGTTTGGGGGGATTGGGATTTGGGTGTTATTTATGTAATTTTGATGTACAAAAAAGAAATTCGAACTTTAGATATCTTGATTATGCTAATAGTTCCAATCAGCTTGGTTGGTAGGTATTATTAAGAACTTTTTGTATATAGATTGTCAAATTGAAGATGTAACAGTCCGGGTAAAAATTTTGGATTTTTATCGGGACTGTAGAAGGCTTTTTACCGTGATTTACTGTTAAATTAATCTTGGGTAATTAATTCAAGGTAAATCGGGAGTTGTTTTTCGAAACCGAGGGTTTTCCCGCGCTCGTGATTTTTCCGTGGATTTTTCGGAACTAAGTTGGTATTTTTCGGGTTTCGGAATTTCTCGGAAAATCACACCGGAAAATAACTAAGGAGGTATCTGTTATTTTCTGGTCCGGATCGGATTCGCCCGTAATACGGACGAATTGTATTATTTGAAATTCACAAGAGTAATAGTGAATTTACAGTTTATAAAAGGAAAGCTGTCGGTGGAGGAGAAGAAGGAAAAAAAGAGAAGAGAAGAGAAAAAAAAAAGAGAGAAGAAAAAAAAAAGAGAGAAAAAAAAAGAAAAAAAAAGAGAAAAGAGAGAAAAAGAAAAATAGAAGTGAGGAAAAAGGAAAAAAAAGAGAGAAACAGAAAAAAAAAGGAACTGAAAATCAAAAAAAGAGAGAAGAAATTCAGAAAAATAGAAAAGAAAAGAAAAGAAAAGAAGAAAATAGAAGAAAGAAAAGAAATTACAGAAAATGAAAAAAGGGGAACCCGGTAGCACTGTTCACCCGCCACCCTCTGCTACTGTACATGGCGAACGGTTCCCCGCCGCCTCGCGCTCCACCGCTCACCTCAGCCTGTCGCCCGTGCCGTCGCGAGCTTGCCGCCGCTGTCGCCTCCCGTTTCCGCCTGCCGACGCGCCTGTGGAAGGCGTAGACCTGACGGAGAACCCGCGGATCTGGCTCTTCCCCGCTCTGCTCCGCCACCGCGTCGCCTCGCGCCGAGGTTGCATCGCCCGTGGAGTCGCCCCTGCTTCACCGACCTCGCGCTGGCCTTCCCTCACGTCGTCGCGCCGCCATCGCCGCCGCGCCGCTGCAAACCCGCTGGTAAGGCCGGGTTTTACCCGTTTCCTTGACGGGTCGCGCCCTTCCTGGGTTGGATCCGGGTTGGGTTTGTTTTGTTTTTTTATTTAATATATATATACAATTACTGGTATTTAATTTTCAAGAAAAAAATATATATTTTTATATTTCGAAAAATATGGTAAATTTGTGTTATGGTTTATGGTTTTGAAATATATATATACTTTGAAAAATAATTAAGTAATGTTTTAGGAAAAACTAGTATTATTTGGAAAATAAATATATATACCTTGAAAATAATTTCTGAAAATTTAATATGCATATTATTTCGTCTGAAAAATTATGATTTTGTTACCTGTATATAAATATGTACTTTGTAAATTAAAGGTAATTATATTTTGTGTTGGAACATAATATTATGTATATTTAGAAAAAGATAAATACTATATATATTTTTTGGAAATTATAAATATGTTATTATTTTTCTGGAAAAATTATGGAGATTATTATTTCGGAAAATTATAGTTATTTTATGAAAATATTATGAAAAAGAATTTTAATTAAAGTATGGTACCGAAATTATATTCAGAAATACGTACGGTAATTATTTTCGGTAAAAGATGGAAATAAAGGATAAGTAATCGGGATGGATAATTTCGTAGTATTGGCATCATGACATACTCTTATGTGCATTTATGTGGATGTATGGTTTTGTTGTATAGGTTTTTGGATATCGGGCAGTTTCCCGAGGAGCCGGCGTCGGACCGGTCATTGTCTCCGAAGTTGAGTAATCGGCCAAGGTGAGGATGGATTTCCTTCAATATGTGCCTGTATTACTCGGTTATCATGTTTTGTTGATTATTGCATGTTGCATTGCTGTGGTTTGTCTCGGGATGTTAATCCCATGGTCTGGATTGTGGTCGGGATGTTTATCCCATGTTGGTTTTTGGGATGTTTATCCCCGTGTTGATTTTCTGTGTCTTTTGGAATAAGTATAATGGTATAATTAATGAATTGTGACGAGGATGTCAATCCTCGGTATTTTGGTTAGGGATGTCGATCCCTGAGTTTGGTTTTTGACGACGGTAATATAATTGTCACGTGGTAAGTAGAGGTACGACCGGATGGTTAGAGACTGTTTTGTGGTGGCCATGATCTGGGTTCGTGTGATAAGCATGTCTATGCTTGGGATGTCTATCCCGGTTTGTTATATTTGGGATGTTTATCCCTGTGTTCTTTTTGATCTGGCACCAGGAACAGGTTGATAACCTGGTACGACCCTAGCTTATCCGTGACGGGGCCCGGAAAGATAAAATTGGATAATTGGATTTTATTTGAGTCTTTTTGGTCTTGGACCGGTTTTGAGTCTTGTCTTTCGTTTTGGCTGTTATGCCTGTGTTTTTGACTTGAGTAATTTTAGTGTTGCATATTGATCGTCTATCCATGGTTGTGAGCACTTCGGACTCACCCCTCACCTGCGGGCTTTCATCCCGTAGGATGAGTTATTTTTGGTACAGGTTTGATGCATTCCAGACAGACTGAGGCGTTATCCCTTGGACAGGGCTCGGATCCATAGTTTGCATTTGTGTCGCATACAGTATTTATGTGAGTTTTATAAGTCTTCTGTTGTGCATGATTTTACTATTATTGGGCCATTGGGCCGGTTTTGATATTTGTGATGTTTTCCTATTATGGGCTGTTGAGCCCAGTTATCTGTTGTTTACACTGTATGCTGGTCTTTATTTGGTTGGGTCGTCACAGTTCCGGCACGTGTTTACTGTGTACGGTAAATACGGGTCGGGGCGTTTCATTTTGGTAGCGGAGCGGGCGTTAGGTCTTGTTGGGAAGTCTTTGCGTGTTTGTTGTCTTGTTTGCATAGTTCGCTCCAGTTGTTATTATTTATATCATTTAGTTAGTGCATTATGGATCCAGTCAAGGGACGCCAGCTGTCGCAGAGCATACACATATGAGGTAAATGATGCCATAATAAGCGGAAATGCAAATGTTATTAATAATGATAATACTGATATTACAAAGCGGAATATTACATTGATTTTTGATATTTTATAAAAATAAAAATACATTTAACGATTCGGAACGACGTTGACACGGAAACTGTTTGGGTCGCTGTTGATGTTGACCGTGACCCTATCGCTCCAAGAGAACCACATGCCGCCTCTGTCGTTCTGGCCAGGAATCTCGAATCGGTTAGCTTGAGGGAACCGAAGAGGGATGAGACCGTGATCGTCCCGTGGTTGCCATTGTGTCTCCGTCAGAAGAACCATGTTCGGTTTGTATTGGTTCTTCAGGTCCCTCAGAGTACGTGAGAACTCCTGGGCACGCCTCGCGACTCCTCTGCAGTTCCACACCAGTAGTCGCGCCTTTGGCCAGGTTGGAGGTAGCCGAGTCATTCTGGGCATGCTCTGGGCCGTCATCGAGAGCTGGTAGAAGGCACCTTGCTCCACAGTCTGGCAAGTGGACTCCAGGTTGAACTCCTGTAGCCTTTCGGAGATGAAGAACATCACGGAGTTTGCCGATCCGTAGTATGAGGTCCTCAGTATTCCTGATCCTCTAGGAAGAACACCTCTTCCATGGGAGTGACGAAGAACCGCGATGAGTAGAGTTCGTCGACGAAGACTAGACGCGGCATCCTGCCGAGCTCGTTCGGTAGCTCTTCAGCACGTTCGTTGACCATGTTGTACGCCAGACGATTCCTTCTGCCTAGATTGGCACCTTCGACGAAGAAAACTAAAGATGGAGCAGGCATCTTGATTTGGACGTGTGGGGTTTTGTTTTGAACGTTGTGGTTTTGTTTTCTGAGAGTTTTGTTTGCTTTAATGCTTTTGATGATTTACACATCACCGCTCCTTCTTTTATACTCTTATGGGGAGCGTGATTACCGTTTTTTATTTTCAAGATTTTGTTTTTTGAAATTTTACCGTTGCTTTCATTTATTGCTTTGTACTTTACGCGTTTTTCGGACCCATGCCAGAGTTTTTTCAGCCTATTTCCATCACATACTTTTCTTTCGTTCTGCCTACTTTGTCTTTTCTTTCCATGGTCCATCTATATTTTTCTGCATCTTTTATCACTTGCATCCGTGACCGTTGAGGCCAGACAGACGGGACCACACCTCGAGTAGAGTGCATGTGCGACGAGGTCACAGCTGTTCGGACATCGTGGAGAGATACGAGACGAGACAGACGTCTTTGGCTCATGCGGAATTTGTGAACAAGTGGGTAACGTGTCTTTCGAGGGACACAGGATGTTCCCGTGAACAACGTCGTGCGAACGAAACAGACGTCACCGTTAGCTGTGCGAGTTACGTTTCGTGCTTCGAGGATGTTTTCGTCCAATACGAGCACCGAGCATGAAACATGTTTTATTTTAATTCCTTTTTGTTTTGATTTTGTTAAACGAGTTTTGTTTTTAATTTCTTTATATTTGATTTTATATTCTTATTATTGATTTTTGTTTTGCCTTGGAACGTTTTTAACGTTCTGTTAGCTCGAGTTTACATAATTTAATAAGAGATTTTGATTTAAAAAGGAAATTTATTTTATTTAATCGATAATAGGTTTACAACAGGAGAAGGAGTACTCTACGGAGCTACTTGCTTCTCAAGATCTTTTACAAGTTTTTGTACATTTTTCATGTGTGGGAACAGTTCCGCACACGCCAGTTCGATTTGTGCCACCGCCGAGCTGATCTTCTTCAGCGAGAAGTTCAGTTGCGTCAGCTTCTGTTGCGGAGTGCTGCTTTCAGCTACTACCTTGCCTTTCTTGTCGTCAGCTTTCTTGGGGACTTTCTTCTTCCGTCGTTTTGGGGAAACGACCATATGCTCCTTCAGGCCGATGATGTTGGTTTTGAACCGTTTCTTTGGAGGCTCTTCATCGGAGCTTGTCGGGAAAGCTATGCCACCGATGTAGCTGTTGTTCTCGGAGTCAGAGGTTGTTCTTGATCTCAGTGGAGAGTCCATGACTGTGTGTGAGTATGCCAGTCATGAGGTTTGGTTTTTATAAGCGGACGAGATGTCGCTTAAGGGTATAAGCGGTATCTCGGGTTGACTGAAAAATTATGATTTTGTTACCTGTATATAAATATGTACTTTGTAAATTAAAGGTAATTATATTTTGTGTTGGAACATAATATTATGTATATTTAGAAAAAGATAAATACTATATATATTTTTTGGAAATTATAAATATGTTATTATTTTTCTGGAAAAATTATGGAGATTATTATTTTGGAAAATTATAGTTATTTTATGAAAATATTATGAAAAAGAATTTTAATTAAAGTATGGTACCGAAATTATATTCGGAAATACGTACGGTAATTATTTTCGGTAAAAGATAGAAATAAAGGATAAGTAATCGGGATGGGTAATTTCGTAGTATTGGCATCATGACATACTCTTATGTGCATTTATGTGGATGTATGGTTTTGTTGTATAGGTTTTTGGATATCGGGCAGTTTCCCGAGGAGCCGGCGTCTGACCGGTCATTGTCTCCGAAGTTGAGTAATCGACCAAGGTGAGGATGGATTTCCTTCAATATGTGCCTGTATTACTCGGTTATCATGTTTTGTTGATTATTGCATGTTGCATTGCTGTGGTTTGTCTCGGGATGTTAATCCCATGGTCTGGATTGTGGTCGGGATGTTTATCCCATGTTGGTTTTTGGGATGTTTATCCCCGTGTTGATTTTCTGTCTTTTGGAATAAGTATAATGGTATAATTAATGAATTGTGACGAGGATGTCGATCCTCGGTATTTTGGTTAGGGATGTCGATCCCTGAGTTTGGTTTTTGACGACGGTAATATAATTGTCACGTGGTAAGTAGAGGTACGACCGGATGGTTAGAGACTGTTTTGTGGTGGCCATGATCTGGGTTCGTGTGATAAGCATGTCTATGCTTGGGATGTCTATCCCGGTTTGTTATATTTGGGATGTTTATCCCTGGGTTCTTTTTGATCTGGCACCAGGAACAGGTTGATAACCTGGTACGACCCTAGCTTATCCGTGACGGGGCCCGGAAAGATAAAATTGGATAATTGGATTTTATTTGAGTCTTTTTGGTCTTGGACCGGTTTTGAGTCTTGTCTTTCGTTTTGGCTGTTATGCCTGTGTTTTTGACTTGAGTAATTTTAGTGTTGCATATTGATCGTCTATCCATGGTTGTGAGCATTTCGGACTCACCCCTCACCTGCGGGCTTTCATCCCGTAGGATGAGTTATTTTTGGTACAGGTTTGATGCATTCCAGACAGGCTGAGGCGTTATCCCTTGGACAGGGCTCGGATCCATAGTTTGCATTTGTGTCGCATACAGTATTTATGTGAGTTTCATAAGTCTTCCGCTGTGCATGATTTTACTATTATTGGGCCATTGGGCCGGTTTTGATATTTGTGATGTTTTCCTATTATGGGCTGTTGAGCCCAGTTATCTGTTGTTTATACTGTATGCTGGTCTTTATTTGGTTGGGTCGTCACAATTCCGGCACGTGTTTACTGTGTACGGTAAATACGGGTCGGGGCGTTTCAGAAGATGTTCTTAAAATTAAATGAGTTTAAAAAATAAAATAAAAATTAACATATGTAAATTTGTTCCAATAAAAATCAATTTTAATCTTTTTTTGGTGAAATTTAATATAATTTTTTTTTAAAAAAATATGACACCAAGCTTTTAAGAAATCTTTTTCCATTCCATATCCGAAGTTATGCCCAGCTAAACCGGATTTGACCCGGGTCGCGCACGGTCCTTGTCCTTGAGTCACCCAATCTTAAACTGTTTTAAACTCAAAAAGAGCTTGTAACTGGAAAACTGAACTCTTATCCCTTTAGCTTTTTGTCTGGAACTGACTGGATTGTGTTGGTTTTGAGAGAGAGACAGAGCGAAAGGCACAGAGTTAGGAGATGGAGCAAACATTCCCTTGCTTTTCTTTCTCTGTTCACCACCACCATCAGTTTTTTAGGCCAAACCCACTGTCATCATCATCACCATCATCAACATCCCTTCCTCGCCTGAGTTCCTCCGCCGTCGCCGCCGGTGAGTCATCTTCTCGGAATCTTGTTCTTTGTAGCTATACTAATAGTAGTAGTGTTAGTTCCAATGGAAGGAGGCAGAAACCCAGACACAACCCACCAAAAACTAAACCCACCAGTTATGCTCATAATCCCAAAACACAGAGACAATTACTGGAGGATGCCCGTAGAATGCTTGATGAGGTTCCTTTGCCTCCTATTCGCAAATTCAACTACTTATTATCAGAGCTTGTCCGGATGAGACATTATGACACAGTAATCACTCTGTTCAAACAAATCTTACAGCGAGGGCCCACTCCCAATGTTTGTACACTCAATATTCTGGTCAATGGCTTATGCAAAGAAGGCAGGTTTTCGGAAGCTCAAGCTTTGTTCGAAACAGCAGAGCAATGGGGTATCCGTCCCAATGTCATCACTTACAGTTCACTGATGGACGGATATTGTTCTCGCGGAGAAATGGATAAAGCTAGAGAAGTGTTTGAGCTGATGACGAGCCAAGGTTGCCCACCTGATCTTCATAGTTACAACATCCTCATTAACGGATACTGTAAGATACAAAAGATAGATGAAGCTATGGAAGTTCTTGATGGTTTGCCTCGTACAGGACTTTCTCCAAATGTTGTCACTTTCAACTCCTTGGTCGATGCTTTTTGCAAACAAGGCAGGATTTCGGAGGCTCAAGCTTTGCTCGAAACGATGGACCAATTGGGTATTCGTCCCAATGTCATCACTTACAGCTCACTAATGGATGGATATTGTTCACTCGGAGAAATGGATAAGGCTAGAGAGATGTTTGATCTAATGGAGAGCACTGGCTGCACACCTAATGTTCATAGTTACAGCATCCTCATAAATGGATACTGTAAGATGCAGAAGATAGATGAAGCTAAGGAAGTTTTTGATGGTATGTCTCGTACAGGAATTTCACCAAATGTTGTCACTTTCAACTGCCTGTTCCATGCTTTTTGCAAAGAAGCAAGGTTTTTGGATGCTCAAGCATTGCTAGGAACAATGGATGAATGGGGTATCTGTCCCAATGTCATCACTTACAATTCACTAATCAATGGATTTTGTTTGTGCGGAGAAATGGAAAAAGCTAGAGAAGTGTTTGAGCTGATGAGGGGCAACGGTTGCACTCCTAATCTTCATAGTTACAACTTCCTCATTAAGGGATACTGTAAGATACAAAAGATAGATGACGCTATGGAAGTTTTTGATGGTTTGCTTTGTACAAAACTTTCACCAGATGTTACGACTTTCAACTCCTTGGTCAATGCTTTTTGCAAAGAAGGAAGGTTTCTGGATGCTCAAGCTTTGCTGGAATTAATGGATCAGTTGGGTATCCGTCCCAATGTTTTCACTCACAATTCAATAATGCATGGATATTGTTCGCTTGGAGAAATTGATAAAGCTAGAGAAGTGTTTGAGCTGATGACGAGCAATGGTTGCCCACCTGATCTTCAAAGTTACAACATCCTCATTAAAGGATACTGTACGATACAAAAGATAGATGAAGCTATGGAACTTCTTGATGGTTTGCCTCGTACAGGACTTTCTCCAAATGATGTCACTTTCAACTGCCTGTTCCATGCTTTTTGCAAAGAAGGAAGGTTTTTGGATGCTCAAGCTTTGCTGGAAACCATGGATCATTTGGGTATCCGTCCCGATGTCGTCACTTACAGTTCACTAATGGATGGATATTGTTCGCGCGGAGAAATGGATAAAGCTAGAGAAGTATTTGATCTGATGATGAGCACTGGTTGCACACCTAATCTTGTTTGTTACAGCATCCTCATTAAAGGATACTGTAGGATACAGAAGATAGATGAGGCCGTAAAGCTTTTTGAGGAAATGTCTCGTTCAGGTTTGGTTTCCAATACTGCTGCTTGCAATACTCTTTTAGGCGGCTTATTACAGCTATTCAACGACATGAATGCAAATGGCCAGACACCGGATGCAATAACTCATTCCACTTTGGTAGATGGTTTATTGAAACTAGGGCGGCGTGACGAGGCATTAAAGCTATTGCGAACTATGGAAAAGCATCTGGTGAAGCGTAATACAGTGCTATAATTTCCTCATCCGGTGGCATATAAAATTCGGGGTTTCTTGGACATGCAAAAGAACTGTTTGAGTCTCCATATCGGAAAGGCTTGTGATCAGATGCCTGGAGATGTTGCATTATGATGAATTGACTTTGCAAGAAAGAAATTCTGGGTCAAAGTGTCCAACCAAGCTGCAAGAGTCGCTCCAGTGAGGACACAAGCCAGTAGTGAGCTATGCAACTATTGAATGTTTCTACTCCCTCCTTGGAGAGATGCCTTTCTGAGAACTGATTGCATTACTCCTTCAGGCTGCAATAAGCTTCTGGTTGTGACAACTTAAGGTCTTGGGGGCGTCCTGTGGCTTGTTGTTTGTGCAAACTGATTGCATTATACCTAGACGTTTGCACTTAAATGGAGGCGTGACAGTTAAACTTTGAATTGAAATCTTACTGTGAATACCTTGAACAGTTCCATACATCTCTTTATTATGTTTGGAATCCATCATATTAAGTTCTAACACTTTTTTTTTTTTGCCGTAAACATCAAGACTTTACTTACTATTAAAACACAGCAACCTTGATCTGGATAGTGATGTTGCGGTGGATTTATTTTGTGGACTACCTAGTAGTCCTTTTTGTTTTGTCTTTAGAGTTTTTTTTTTTTTTTGATGATACTATGGCAAACGCTAAACATGGCAGGGGCAAGACTGATTCGGTTTATGTTTGGTGTTAATCTATTTCTTGCTTTTGTTTGTAATGTTTCAAGGAAGGCTGTATGTTTGGATAGTCATTGCCGTTGGGTTGGGTGTGTTGGGAGTAATCTCTTTTTCAAAGGATTGATTGTCTGTTGGTGTATCTTGTCATCAAACAAGACCCTCCGTTCACAGAGGTTTACTCCTCCGTTGTCATCGCCGCCGCGGGTGAGTCGTCTTCTCGTCTTGTTCTTTGTACTTATGATAATAGTAGTGTTAGTTCCAATGGAAGGTGGCAGAAACCCAGACACATTCTACCAAAAACTAAACCCAGTTATGCTCATTATCCCAGACACAACCCAAGACCCAAAACACAGAGACAATTACTGGAGGATGCCCATAGAATGCTTGACCAGGTTCCTTTGCCTCTCCAATTCGCAAATTCAATTGCTTATTAACGGACCTTGTCCGGATGAGACATTATGAGACTGTAATCTCTCTGTCCAAAAAAATCTTACAGCGAGGACCCAATCCCGATGTTTATACACTCAATAATTTGGTCAATTGCTTATGCAAAGAAGGCAGGTTTTCGGAAGCTCAAGCTTTGTTCGAAACAGCAGACCAATGGGATATCCGTCCCGATGTCATCACTTACAGTTCACTAATGAATGGATATTGTAAGTGATGACATCGGGATGGATATCCCATTGATACTGTAAGACGCAGAGAAATGGATAAAGCTAGAGAAGTGTTTGAGCTGATGACGAGCAAAGGTTGCACACCTGATCTTCATAGTTACAGCATCCTCATTAATGGATACTGTAAGACGCAGAAGATAGATGAAGCAAATGAAGTTTTTGATACTGTGGATCAATTGGGGATCCGTCCCGATGCCGTCACTTACAATTCACTAATGAATGGATATTGTTCGCTCGGAGAAATGGATAAAGCTAGAGAAGTGTTTGATCTGATGATGAGCAGAGGCTGCACACCTAATACTCATAGTTACAGCATCATCATTAACGGATACTGTAAGATGCAAAACACTGATGAAGCTAAGGAAGTTTTCGCTGGTATGTCTCGCACAGGAATTTGACCAGATGTTGTCACTTATTCCACTTTCGTAGATGGTTTACTGAAGCTAGGGCGTGCTGATGAGGCATTGGTGCTATTGCAAAATATGGAAAAGCAATTGTTGAAGCCTAATGTAGTATTATAACATCCTCACTGGTGGCATGTGCATTGCTGTTGGATTCCAACAAGTTCTTGATTAGTTAGACATGCAAGAGAACTGTTTAACTCTCTGTATATGAAAGGCTTGCGACTAGATGCCTTGACATGTTGCAGAGTGATGAATTGACTTTGCGATAAAGGGTTACCCTATAAAGCGTATAATGTTTAAGAGAAACGGAATGTGATCCAATACTTTACGCCACAAGCAAGCAAAATTCGCATCCACTATTAGGTTGTGTTTCACACCAATACTATGATGATGTTAATTAACGTCTTAACGAGGAAAGAGTCAAGGGTTGAAGTTGTAAAAGGCTACCACATTCACAATGCATACATAGTAACTACATGTTCCATAGGGGACTACCAGGCTTATTCGTGGCAATTCCATGAACAATTGAGTCCCCCCCCTCTACAAACCATATGTTTCTTTGTTCTCCACCAATACTTAAGCAAAAAACAAGACCATTGGTGGTCATGCTGCAGTTTGCTGGTGTCTAAACCCTACAAACACAAAGCACGCACAAATAATGCAGGCAGAGGGGAGGACATGATGGTGTTGATTTGAACAGAGAGTGTCTAAACCCTACAAACACAAAGCACACACAAATGAAGCAGAGCAGAGGACAGGACAGTGTTAATTTGAACAGAAATGGCATCTAAAGCCTACAAACATGATAAACACACAAATGAAGCAGGCAGAAGGGACGACAACATGACAGTGTTAATTTGAACAGAGACGGTGTCTAAACCTACAAACACAAAGCACACACAAATGAAGCATGCAGGGGAAGGACAGGACAGTTTTAGTCCCAAGAATATCAGGTAAAGCAGAATCTGAAACTACGCAGAAAGGCTAATTATATGAAGAATCATACAAGTGGAACTCACTTCCTTCATACTTCACATTTTATTCACACCAGAGAAGAAACAACTAAGCTAGTTTACATAAACTTCACAACTTCATCACTCAAATTTATAGTGCTTGTCGACAGCAACTGAAACATCCCAAGTGCAGCTCATTCCTTTAGGAAACTCGACCAAATCACCAGCAGCGATCTCAACAGCTTCATCCGATCCATCTGGGTACACCTTCACTTTTCCCTCCAGAAGAAAGCAAGTCTCTTTGGAAGAGTAAGTCCATGGAAATTTGCTGGGAGGGCATCCCCACCTGTTGATTTATAAGGCATTTCATTAAAGTTTGGCTTGAATAGTAAAAGACTAAGACAAAGATGTCCATAACCTCATCATGAAGAAATCCTAGTAAGAACCAGAATTGCACATCCATATCTAATAAATAGTGGTGACACCTTTCTATTTCCCTCTATTTGATACAAGCAATTGAAAAACAATATGCATGTTCTCCAAATGCAAACAAACAAGCTAGGATTACACAATTTCACTCCAAGTTTGTTACTGTAGAAACCTATTCATGGGACTTCATGCAACTGCTTAAATTTTTTACTGAATTGGTCCTTTAACATCGTAGTAGAGCCTTTCATTTGTCCCAATTGTATACCTGGAGTTTTTTAGTCAGCCCCAGATACAAAATTGCAACAAATTATAAGACTCCAGTATATAATTAAGAAAATAAACCTAAGATTATAATCGGACAAATAAAAGACTTTGATTCACAAGGATGATGCTTCGAGACACAGGTGAGATTAGTCCAGTAGTCGACTAGAATACTCTAAACATCAAAAAAAGAACTGGGACCCCAAAAAGAACTTTTACCACATATAATCGGGACAAATGAAAGACTCGGGAACCATAATGGACTTATAAGAGCGTCAATTTTAGCTACATACAGAAAGAACCTAGCTTTGTGCCAATATAAGTTAGATATTCTCCTGATGCAAAATACACTCATTAGGTAAGCACAATGCAAAACTCCAATAAACCCACCTCCCCCAATCGGCATAAGTTAAGAGAGAACATAGCGTTACACAATCAAGATTATACACAATCTATATCTTTAACAATCTTGATTAAACAAGGACACCAGAAACCAGAAAAACAAATTAAAAAAAAAAGAAACAAGAAAACAATATAAAGAATGAAGGCATAGAAGTAAGTGGTGTTAATTGTTTAAGAGGTAGCATACTTGGGCCATTTGCGGACACCGAGTTCAGTGAGTTTGGACTCGGGAGGGTTTCGGACAACCTTGATGCCAGACTTCTCGATGGTCAATGTCTCTGCCTTAACCACTACAGGAGTTGCCATCCTCCTCTTCAAGCTTGTTCTTGGAAGAAGGAGAGAAGCAGTAAGAGGAGGAGCAGAAAAGGGTAGTGAATGATGATAATGATGACCCTTTTGAGGGTTGAGTTTAGTTTGATTCAAGAAGATTAAACTGGTGGTGCCACTTACACATGCCATTTCTTTTTTGCTTGCTTTCCCTTCTTTACTTGCAGGCTTTTGCTTTGCAAGCTTTGCCTTATTGTGTTTTTGTTTTGCCAACACATTAAGGCCGGCCCATTTTGTTATTAGCCACCCATCTCTAATCTTCAAGAGGGACCTTTCGTTTCCTAGACACAAGAAATTGTGCTCTACTAGTCCAAGTCATATTTCAGTTTCTTTATATATAGAGAGAGAGAGAGAGAGAATTCAAATCATTTCACTCCATAAGATGACGAGTATGACCAATTAAAGCTTGATATGATTGAGTGATCCCTAGCAATTTTAATCAAATGATTAAAAAAATATGAGAGAAGAGATTTTAATCTAGTGCAATATAAGAAATTATTTTCATTGGAGCTTTTGTTTTTTTCCTTTTTTAATAAGCTTAGTTGCATTCTGCTTAAAAAAAATAATACACAAGAATATGGGCTCACATCGTCTTTCAGTTCTCTCGAATATTTTTAATTAAAAGATACATTTATATTATGATTCTGGAAAGTAAGTGCTCTTGTGATTTTTTGAAAGGAATGCCCCATTTTATATAAGACAAAATCTTATCTTCAAGTAAGGGTGAGCAAAATGTCGATACGGTTGGTATGATTTTTCTGATGACCCCCTAATATCGACCTATGCCGTGTCGATTTCTTACTATACTATATCGATCGGTATGATGCTGATCAATATCGACGTCGGTTTGGTATAATGAAGACTTGAAACCGCCTCCTCCCTTATCTTCATCAAGATCTGTTCTCAAAGGTGCTTGTTGGAGTTGGAGGTGTTAAAAAGCCCGTCCGCTGCTCGTCAGAACCCAATCAGGCTCTAGGTCTCGTCTTGGATTCAGGTAGTCAGGAACTCGTTTTCGAAAAAGCTCGTGTACTAACCCGATCAAGCCGACCCCTTTCACCCTTAAACAGTACAATACAAGTTTGGTAAGTGGCTATAAGACCCCTTAGAATTCGAACCAATACAATCAATATTTTGTTGTATCGGTTCGGTTGGTTCGGTTCGTTGCATTAGGAATTGGGATAATTTTTCCTCTAGTTTAGTCTAATTCAAGCCAGGTCAGTTTAATAAGAAGTTATGCAATAATGCGATTAAATTAAGCATGGTCATTGATCTGGTTTAATGGCAGAGTCGAGAGTCAAGAGATCCAACCATATTTGAACTAGATCTAATTAGTACTTAAATTAATAAAAAACAATAAATATCTAAAATAAATATTTTTCCTATTGAAAGATCCAACCATGATGAGACTAGGGAAAAAATTGTGGAGATTTTGATTATCAACCTAGAAAAATTGGATGTACGGATTACCAAACCCAAAAAAAAACTATGAAACTCGACATGGCCCTTCTAGGTTTTTGGAAGCTACAATCCAGAAGGTTCAAAAATCCGGCTTGGCCTCCGGGTCCCGATTACTTATTCTCAATTGGCCCGGTTGGGTCGGGTTTGACAACAGTAGGATGGCGTTCTTTCAACACTGATTTTCTTCATTCATAACACTGGAACTCGAAATTTTATCTGAGGGGGACTTTGCCTCTAACTACTTGAACCAACCATGGCAAGGAGTTGCCAGATTTTGTCTCGGGTGTTATAGCTCAATTTGATATCTTTGTATAAAGAGAGAGAAAGAAAAACGAAGAAAGTTGACAATGTACACCCGAATCAAATATGGTAAACACAAAAGCAAGACTATCACCCTAATCACCCAAATATAGAAAGAGAGAAAGAGAGAGAGAGAGAGAGAAAAAAAAAATAAAGACAATCCCAATTTCCTGTGATTCCTAGGGGGGCTAAATAGACATATGAGCTAATGACTAATATTTTTGGAACAAGTAACTCCACTCCAATAGTCTTAAATCTTGGCTATGGAAACACCCTGTGACAGTGAGGAGGAGTCTGGAGGAATGCCTTGTTGATTGCTGAACACATTGTCTGGGTCAATCTCTGTCTTGGCCTTGACCAACCTATCAAAGTTCTTCAAGAAGTATTTTTCACCCCAAACCCTGGCAGTCTCCACAGCATCCCTTGCTGGTGGTGCATGAGTATCAATCACCCCCATAACACCAAGGTCAAAGTCCATGTAGTTGATGTAGGCAGCCCTGGGTCCCCAAGACACAAAAGGAGCCATTGCGTTATAAAATTCTCTTATCCAAGCTGTGTACTCATTGCTCTTGTTGTTATCCTTTTGTTTCCATTCCACCAGGTATTGGATTGTGAAAAGGTTGCCTCTCCTGTGAGGGAAGGCTATGGCTTCACTGCTTATTCTGTGCATCATCCCTCCGTAAGGGTCCAATATGACATACCCTTTAGGCTCCTTTGCAAGAATTGCCAGTGCTGTGTGTATGCCTCTGGCAGAAATTTCTGTCCTAACGTAATCCGATTTGGCTCGAAAGTAGTTCTTGTCTTGTAGATGCCGGATTTTCAAGTCCGAAATGGTGCTTCCCGGACTTAAGCCGGAGAAAAAGAGGATGGACTCAATCCAATTCATTTCTTTGCAATCCTCTTCTGCAATGCCTAGTTCAGGAAATGCCTGGTTCATGATCTTCACAGCTTCAGTTCTTGGACCAAGATAAAACCCTTTAAATGTTGCTGATAGTCCTGTACTTGTAGCGTCAGGCAAGCCAGCACCCACAAAGCATGAAAGATAGAAATCATCAACCAACTTAGGTGCAACATATTGCCACTTGTGGACTAGCTTGGCTACGTGGTCCTTTCTATTGACTATAAACCCTGTTACCACTTTGGGAACTTTCAAGAGCTTGATTTTCCAAGAGTAAACAACGCCCCAAACACCTCCACCACCTCCTCTAATGGCCCAAAACACATCCTCCCCCATTGCTTCTCGGTCCAGCAACCGGCCGCTGGCATCAACAAGAAGTGCATCCACCACATTGTCTGCAGCAAGTCCATATTTCCTTGACAACAACCCAAACCCACCTCCCCCAATATGGCCACCAACCCCTACAGTAGGGCATGATCCTGCTGAGAATCCATGACTGCTGCTGGCCTCCGCAATTGCTGAGTATGTTTCTCCAAGTGTTGCACCTCCTTCCACCCACGCCGTCCCGGCCTGCGAATCCACAGAGACTTTGTTCAGCTTCATCATGTCTATGATCACAAAAGGACCTCCATCACTGGCCACCGATGAAGTCCCCTCATAGCTATGCCCGCCGCACCTCACCCTAATCTCCAAGAACCTAACTTCCCTACAGCATTTTAGAGTACTCACCAGCTCCTCTACGGTTTCCGGCAGGATAATGGCCAATGGCTTGGCTGTTTCCGGGTCCGTGAATCGGAGATTTTGGATGGAAAAGTTGAGGAGGTTGTAATAAGTTGCAGGGTCATTTCCTGTGCTAGGGAACGAGGTGAAGTTGCTTATATTGTTTTGTTTCAAGCAAGAAGTGAGTTGCTCCATGGAAGAACATAGACAAGGAACTATAAGAACAAAGAAAATGGAAAAAAGGGAGATAATTTGGTTTCTCACTAAGTTCACCATGGTTTCTTGATCGTCTATTTGTAACAGTCTTGAAGATCAAGGAGTGTGAGGAAGAAGTAGGCTATATAATTTAACTAGCGTTGAATAGTGAAGAATCTTATCATACGTTGAGGACAAAAAGATGGAGAAATCAAGGTTAGAGAACACTTACGTGGCCGGCCAATGTTTTAATATTATCAAGTATAGAAACTCCATGTTCAATGGCCCGAAACTACCATTGAAAGGTGACAAAACTCGCACTACATTTTGCTTGACGTGAAAGAAGTTAGGCAAGGAAAGCGAGATTTGATTTGTATATATAACCAAAGCAACTCGGTTTCGCTTAAGAAGGTATTGGAGACTCATCCACCATAACTAGGTGCGCAACATGACGCACCCGGGTCGGAAATATAAGAAGCCTAGAACAACATGATAAAGATAGTAGAGTTGCTTATCTATGCCGGCCAAACACAAACATCAAATTAATGGCCTATCTAGGTGTTTTTAGCGGTTGGCAACTTACGAGATATCAAATTTCACAACTGCATCTTCGTATCCTATGCGTGGACTTATATCATGTTTCTTATTCTTTTTTTTTTTTAAAAAAAATTGTTTATTATTCTTATACCTGCGGTAGTGATACTCCCCTAGCACATTTAGGAATAAAACTTCAACATTATAAATTATACATTGTGACTAAAGACTATTTGGCACCAACACTACTTGTAGTATAGTGGCAGATCTCTTGCTGTTCTATCAAAGAGGTCAGATGTTCGACTCAAGTGGTGAGATTGAAGGTAGTTTAAGGTGGAGGGTTGTGGGTACTTATTAAGATTCCGATGTACCAAAAAACAAGACTATTCGGCTCTCAACTTATTTGGGAGTGTGAGTGTAATGCATGCTTCACAAGGTCACTTCCATCCAGGAACAATTTTAAAGATTTCCTTTTAGGATTTATTTATTTTTCTAAATATATCCAAGCATATAATTAAAGGATAGAAAACTGTCCAAAATTATCGTCTTAGTGCTCGTGTCTTGTAGCATTGTTGTCTCTAATTGTGTTTCATTCTCGTATGCCCATTTGGAGTTAGATATTAATCAAATTAAAAGGCATAAAGCCAATCGTTGGAAGCAAACAAACTAGTACACAGAATAAGGAGTTAATAAGTTTAAGTTTGTATTCACAGCCGGAATGTACGTATAAAATAAGTTCCATAGTTTCCAAATCTTTTCGAAATTGTCATTCCTCCATATAAAACAATTACTAGAAAGATGAACTTATAGTGAGTACCCTGATACTATTCAAGAATCTAGACTGTTGATTGCGAAATATCAAATTTTATGGCTGCAATAGCCACCAAAAGGAGGATCCCCTTGCATGGAGAGACATTTGGTGGTGCCAAAAACATCAAATAATAATATACAATCCATCAAATTTTATTAGAAAAGGCATCAAATCAACTAATAAAGCCGCAATAGGACGACATTCTTCACAATACCTCGGACTCTCCTAGGACAAAGCATCTTCTATGGTAGAAGATTGTTTTGGCATCGTTGGACCATGTCCATGTATAGCATCCTTGGAGGAATCGAACATGCCCATTTGGATTATTTTTTTGGCTTGCTGGCTCGTTACTAATATACAACATTTGAAACAATGAGTTGTGGCTCAAGCGGTACTGAGGTTGTCTTCAGGGCTGAAGGCCTCGAGTTCGAGTCCTGGTTATAGTCCTTTAAAACCAAAAAAAATATACAACATTTGAGTATCCAAACTTCTATTTTTGTTCACGCCAATCATGTACTTATAAACCAAACATGTTAATTAATAGTCATTACAAGCAGCCTTAATTGAATGGGCAAATAAAACGAGTGAGAACACCTGAATTTCAACACTGCACTTTCAGGTGGACAAGCTGACTTTGAATCACATAATGCAAAGTTACTAAAATCCATACATCAAAGTGTATAGCATATATACAAGAAGCATATGCACAGAGGGATACAGAGAGGAAGAAAGAATGAACCTCATAAACAAAAGGCTGCGGAAATGCTAGATTTCATCTCCATCATATGTTTTCCACCTCTCTATTACCACTCTGAACTGCTCATCCCTTCTCCTGATCTACAAACCCAGGACTTGGAACTCTTATCAATGCTTGAACAATTTTTTGCAGAACAATTACAATCCAACAACACGATGTTAGTAGGATACGGGAGAAGGAGTAGACCATTTTCAAAACAATTCTGTACCACAAAAACAGATATGTAGTCCAATAAACATAAGATTGTCAACCTAGTTTCATACACTGAAATTTGTGCTTGCTTACTAGTGTGGAGCATTTAGTGGTGCCATTGACATGTAATAGGTTAAAGACTAGGTTTGTTTTAAAGACGAATATAAGCGATTATACCTCAATAAAGTTTATTGAGAAGAATATTACCTCCACTAAAGGACTTTTTCCTTGAAGCATCATATCAACACTCTTCTCTGTCTGCAGGATAGAATAGCAAGAATTTATATAAAGTTAAAACAAAAAATGTGTCAATCAAACGCTCTAAACATGGAATATTATTAATGTTGTAAGAGGTAAAATAAAAGCAGTACATTTGTCATTTTTCTCTCCAATAAAAACATAACTTATGTCGATTTCCACCATGTAGGAGGATGATATCTTTTCAACCGCGTAGGAGGATGATATGTTATCGTGGAACTCATTAGGGCAGAAACAAAAATGAGAAATATACCAGATGTGTAACCCAGTGATGCCTCTCTCTCATCTCAATCAAAAAGTAGAATGTTGGTGGAGCTTTTCGTTCAAGAACACTTTTCTGACTCCTCCTAGCTCTGGCTTCCTCATCTCCTAAGGTAACAGTTTCCAGTCCCCCGACCTGAAACAAGAAAAGCACCAAAGGTGCAATTTTAACGGAAAAAAGGCTCATTTCGGGTCTAGAGTCTTGTGTTTGTAACAAAAATTTCAGAAAGAATATGCTTGTATGTATTACATACCACATAGGCTAAGGGAGGAACATATTCAATAGCCAATCCACTCAAAACGTGGCAGTGGACAGACAATTAAACACTACTTCAATTAGATACTTAAGTCTAACTCCAAGCAAGTGAAACATATTTATACTATGACAAAAGTTGTGATCTGGTATTAAAGAGCCTAATTGTGACTTGCACATGACAGCGACGCTGAATTTATCAGAACAAACCAGGTCAGAGAGCGTGTGATTCTTTAAAACATTATCAAGACGCTCTCCATGAGCAGTGCCAATAAGCATTATGCCTCTCTCCGCAATTGAACGACAAGCAAGAGCCTCAGCTTCAGTACCGATCTCATCAACAATGATAACCTCTGGCATGTGATTTTCAACTGCCTCAATCATGATCCTATGTTGCAGAGATGGTTCTGGAACCTGCATTCTCCTTGCTCCTCCAATTGCTGCATGTGGAATATCCCCATCTCCTCCAATTTCATTGCTTGTATCAACAACCACCTAAACAAGTCATTCTACACGTTAGAATAAGTTAAAAGCAGTATGTATACTTTTCAAGAGAGGTTATTTCTCCATATGTAGAAGAAACTAAACGCACCACTCTTTTATGGAATTCATCTGACAAGACACGTGCAATCTCTCGCATAACAGTAGTCTTGCCAACCCCTGGCCTTTGGAAATTTAAAGCGGCAGAAAAATGTTATGTAACAGAAGCATGTTAATGAGGTTCAGTTTTAGACATTTTGTACAAGATGACACTGAATTGGCAGGAAACTTGGCAATACAAAGTGTTCGCAATAGGATTGAAGCGCACAAGGAAGGTTTTCCACCTTTTCGGCTATAGAAAATGTAAATGATGAATAGACTAATCACAGAAAAGATAATTAGACTCCTTTGGAAGATATCACCAACACAATAAAAGATAGTATAGCCATCATTTCTTAGTCACCAATTACTCCAACTTCAACGCATCCCAAGTGTCCAGGAAGACTGGCATATTATTTTTTTTCTTTGTTAAAAAAACAAAAAAGAACAAAAAAAAGAAGCAATACCTTCCAACAAATAAGATGCTTTTCCCATAAGCTAGCAAATCATGCACCATATCAATGTGGCCGCTAACTGCCCTGCCAACACGGCATGTCAAGCCAACTATCTCCCCTTTTCTACTCCTGATTGCAGATATTCTATGCAAGGTGCCTTCAATGCCAGCTCTATTATCACCTCCGAATTCTCCAACGGCATCTTGAGCATACTCCAACTCTTCCTTTAATACCTTACAAACAAACATCTTGAATTGTTGATGAATAGGAAACCAAAAAATAACAAAGAACACAGTAACATCTCCTTAACAAATTAATCATATTTCTTCAATTAACAAATCTCATGACATAAGGAATTCCATCAGCTCAGCATTACGTAAAAAAAATGCAGAGTTCAAGCATCACCACCGCCATGATTATAGAGCAACAGACTCGAAAATAAAGTGAGCACATCACTGAGAGGAAGATAACAATTATATTGAAAACTTCAAAGACATGGGAAGTATGAGATTCACCTCAGTACTTCTTAAATACTGTCCACCTTGTTCACCAAGGTAGCGTGCCTCAGGCAAGCGCCCCAAATCTAATACAACCTGTTGAAATAGCCAGGGACAAGCGAAAAATTTGTCATCAACAGTACTTAAATGGATTGTACTTCAAACAATACACCCAAATAT
Source organism: Turnera subulata (assembly GCA_028386065.3). Lineage (NCBI taxonomy): Eukaryota > Viridiplantae > Streptophyta > Magnoliopsida > Malpighiales > Passifloraceae > Turnera > Turnera subulata. The sequence continues at coordinate 155,545 of JAKUCV010007179.1, forward strand.
TGAGCAATCTAAAAAGTGCAGTAAACAAGCATCTCTTTCAAGCAATAGTTACCTTGACAGTACACCCTCTTTTCTAGTAATCACTGTCATAATCAAAATAGCAACCACGGATCCAGATTATAAGCAATTAACAGAGGACATCAATCAATCAGATAGCGGAAAATTAGCTGACAAAAGTAATGTCACAATAACAATAGATTCGAAGCACCTCCAACAATTGAGGAGAAGTGGTCAAATCTCGTTTGCAATTGATATATACGAACAATACCTAAAGGGAAGACAGATTAAACCACAGATGACTTATATATTCCATTCAATATCAATTTGACTTGTGTTACAATTTAGTACTGTATACATTTTACCAAAATAAGAGCAGGGAATAAACGTATAGAGAGTGGTATTTGGTCAAGTGTAACTGTCAATTATCTACATAACCAGGTACTGAGGCAGAGAATAGCCACCTCCAAGAGTTGAGCTCTCCTAGGATCATTAAGCAGAACCTCACGCAAATCATAGGGAAGAACCTGCAGGGGAAAAAGAACACAATTCATTTAACATCAACACAATTCAAATTTCATAAAATCCCACTGGACTAATCATAAAGAAGCAGCTTTTACCATCCAATTCTCTGATAACGCAGCGTATAGAATGTTCAAACCAGAAAACAAAAACCAAAAACAGAAGAACACACACAAAACCAGAACAAAGATGGAGAACCCAAGAAGCACAAGCAAGAAACCAAAGAACAAACTGAAACCCAGTTCAAGAAGGGTAATTTGGAGCAGGAATTTTTACTTGCAAGAAAGCTTGGAGGTCGTCTTCCACAGCTACGTGGGCAGTAGAGCTGCGTGATGATAAGCGGCAGCGCAGTGAGTGACAGCGTTTGGTTGGAGGCGGGAAGGCAAGTGGTTTCCACGTGGAAGTAGAAACCAAATGAAAGGTGATATTATAACTACACAAGCTGAGGTAAGGTGTTGTTGCAGTGTTCATGACAATAGAAGTTCAGGTGCCGTCGTCTGTGGAGATGATTAGGAGTGAAACTGTTGACCAGGGCCTGCCTATAGCCTATAGGTTTCCTAAGCCCATTTGAGAAATAGGATGCAGGTTTGATTGGGTTTCTGATATATTTGGTGATGGTACTATTTCAATTTCTACGACAACCCAATCTAATATTTTCCGGCCTTTACACTTAAATTTGGAGCCGCGACCCGAAAAAACTTAAGAAAAACAACCACTCCTGAAACTTCTAAGGACTGATAGACGGACTAAAAATTGCTAGACTTGAAGACTCGTCATAGATAGGAAGGTATTAGGCACCTCATTTGTACTTTGGACGAGATAGTGTATAATTCTAAGAAGTATATGCTTGTGTATGTGTGTGCAAGTGAATATGTATACATCATATAGCAAATGCCGCATGCATTGAAATTTAGAAGAAACAAGAAAGTGGGAGAGGGAATTGGACTTGAGTCTCCACCACTAGAGACCACCTACGTACCAGGCGACCGGTTTCAAAGCTCACGTAGTTCTAGAGAAATGAGGGGAAAAAGAAAAAAGGATGTGATAGACAAAATGACCATTGACATGGGATGCATAGACGTGTGATCCATCAGGGTGGAAATATGCCACTTCTAACCCTTGAGGCAGAGCTCAAAGAAATCAATCGCACCACCAATCGTATACCCCGATTTTTGTTAATTGTACCAATTAGGTCCCCCTGGGCAAGGATGTCATGTGTTGTCTCGAGAGTGGCGCCATATGGAATTTTGATTTCGGACCCACACAAAAAATTCCATGTGGCGACACGTAGCACCCTTGCTCGAGAAGCTACCTAGGATACAGGATTAGTATAATTAACTAAAATCCGAGTACAAGATTGGTAAAAAAGTTATAGGTACAAGATTGGCACAAATTAAACTCAGAGTACCAAAAATCTCAAAATCCCAAAGGGGATCATGGCATCATAACAACACTTCAAATAAACATTAGTCATGCAATTGACAGTAACAAAATCAAAGAGTCGTAGACACTTATCTCTTGTGGAGCTTTCTTCTTAGTTCCTCTCTTTCTTGGATTATATGTTACATTTGCAACCTTTCCGTCCTTTAATTCTACCTTGAAAGGTATGGAAACCTGAAAACAAAGACACTAAGGCTGTAACAGCCCGGGTAAAATTTTGGATTTTTACCGAACTGTAAAAGTCTATTTACCGTGATTTACTGTTGAATTAATCTTGGGTAATTAATTCAAGGTAAATCGGGAGTCGTTTTTCGAAACCGAGGATTTTCCCGCGCTCGTGATTTTCCCGTTGATTTTTCGAACCTAAGTTGGTATTTTTCGGGTTTCGGAATTTCTCGGAAAATCACACCGGAAAATAACTAAGGAGGTATCTGTTATTTTCTGGTCCGGATCGGACTCGCCCATAATATGGACGAATTGTATTATTGCTCTCACATGAGTAATGGTATTTATCAGGTTATAAAAGAAGAAGCAACCGGTGGAGAGGAGGAGAAGAAGAGAAGAAAAAAAAAAGAGAGAGAGAAAAAAAAGAGAAAAAGAAAAAAAGAGGAAAAGAAAAAAAAAGAAAAGGAAAAATTAAAAAAAGAGGAAAAAAAACAGAAAAAAAAAACATACAGAGGGGAGAAAAAAAAAGGAAATGAGAAAACAAATAATGAAGAGAAAAGAAAAAAAAGAAGCAAAAATCAGAAAAGAAAAGAAAGAAAATAGAAAATAGAAGGAAAATAAGGAAAATGAAAAAAAAAAAGAAGAAGAGGACTGTTCATCATCAACCCCGAGCGTCTGCTACTGTTCATCCCGTGGCGTTCCGCGTCACCGTTCGCTGCACCGCCGCCACCAGCGCCTTCGCCACGCCGACGCGACCTCGACGCTGCCTCCCCCGCTCGATTCCGCCGCCGGACGCACCTGCAAGAGGCGTTGACCCGCCGTGCGACCCGACGGATCCAGCTCCCCGCGCCTCTGCTCAGCCGCCGTGCCGCCTTGCGCCGCCTTTCCACCACGCATGGAGTCACCATCGTTCGCCGTGGCTGTTGCTGTGCTCGCTCGCCCTCCCCTCGCGCTCCTGCCGCGCCGCCGTCGTCGCAACCCGGAGGTAAGACCCGGTTTGCTAGGATCCGCTTTGCGTAACGGGTCGTGTGTTGGGTTGTTGATAGCTTGGGCTTGGGCTGGCGGGCTACAGGCTGTGCGCGGGCCTGCTCACGCGGGCCTGCTGCTGGTCTGCCTAGGCCTGGCGCCTGGGCCTGTCTTTGGGCTTAGATTCTGGGCTGGGCATGGGCTTACTGTTCATAGTCCAGTCCAGTTAAAATAATAATAATAATAAATATATATATATGTATTTATTTATTAATCTGGTTTATAATTTTGGAAAAAAATTATATAACTAATTTAAGAAAATTATGGTCAATTTAATGTTGGTATTTTGTGAAAAATATAAATATGTACACATTAATAAATAATTAAGTTATGTTTTGGGAAAACTAATATTATTTGGAAAAACATATTTATACCATGTAATAATTTCTGGGAATTTTATATATATGTATTATTTTCTTTGGAAAAAATTATGGTTGTGGAATTATATATATATGTACTTTGAAAATTAAAAGTTATTATATTTTATGTTGGAAAATATTATTATATATTGAGAAAAAGATAAATACTATATAAATATTTTCTGAAAATTATAAATACGTTATTATTTTCTGGAAAAATTATAGTGATTATTATTTTGGGAAAAGTATAATTATTTTATGAAAATATCTTGAAAAGAATTTTTATTAAAATATAGTACCGAAATTATATTCGGATATACGTATGGATAAATATTTTCGGTAAATGAAAATAAAAGAGATATGAACCGGGATGGGTAATTTCGTAGTATTGGCATCATTGCATACCGAATATGTGCATTTATGTGTATGTATGATTTTGCGTATATGTTTGGATATCGGGCAGTTTCCCGAGGAGCCGGCGTCGGACCGGTCATTATTTCCGGAGTTGAGTAATCGGCTAAGGTGAGGTTAAGTAAATATTTATTTACATCCCGTGATATCAAGTTACTGTATGCTTTCTGTGTCCAATGATGCTGGTATGATACTTTGTGGCTGTGTATGGTTTGTTGTGTGATGAATTATGTTGATAATTGTTGCCATCGATGTTGTTGAGAACATTGCTACTGTTGAGTTGTTGACTATATGTGACATTGCTGGTGTAAAGCCTTGTGGCAGTGTATGGAATTATTGTTGTTGTTGATATTGTTGATGATGTTGGATTATGGTTATAAGTAAGATTATTGCAGTTGTTGACTGTAGAATTGTGTGAGTTGAGTACCGGGGGGTACTATTATGTGACGACAGTTGGTATTGATTATTATCCAGACGAGCGGAGAGGCTGCGAGCCTGCTCGGGATAATGAGATAATGGTTGGATGATAGAGATGTAGTGTCTAGTCGAGGAAAAAGGAAATAATAAAATGGAATACACTTAGACATCCAGTGAGTCACAGTTAAATGTTGGAACAGCCAGATGGTAGTCTGATTTATGGTGCTGGGGGAGAGTGTGCTTGGGGTCTGCTCCCTGTCTGTACCAGTTTTTATATTTTACGCGCTGGGGGAGAGTGTGCTTGGGGTCTTCTCCCTGTCTGTGCCAGTTTTACGTGGAGGTACCAGGGCGGGGTCCACGGGCTAGCTAGCTTGACTACCAGGCGACGGCCATCATTTAACTTGTGATAGGGGCCCTGATAATAAAATTGGAATAGCGTGTCTAAAATCACCAGTGTGTATTTAAGGTTCGTGAGAACCTTGGTTATTTGTTGTGTTGTGACTTGGAATAGTTACGGTGTATGTATATGTATATTTGCTTATGGGTTTACCCGGTGGGCACTTCGGACTCACCCCTCACCTGCGGGCTTTCATCCCGTAGGTTGAGTCATTTGTTGTTCAGGTATATTGCATTCCAGACAGGCTGCGGCGTCATCCCTCGGACAGGACTCGGATCCATTAGTTGCATTGGGCTTTGCATATGTTGTCATGTGAGTCATAAGTCTTCCGCTATGCATATTGATAAGTCTTCCGCTGTGCTGATTGTTATTGATGTTGGGCCGTAAGGCCATATTGTTGTTAACATTTTTGGGCTGTTGAGCCAGGGTTTATGTTTTATTCACTGTAGGTTGGGTTTGTTTGGTTGGGTCATCACAGTTCCGGCACGTGTTTACTGTGTACGGTAAATACGGGTCGGGGCGTTTCAAAGGCAAGATATCTACGTGAGAACTATCAACAAACAGAGAAATGGGAAATGAGAGGAGAAAGAGATAGAATTTCTCCAAACTCAAACTTATAAGGGATCTCTCACACTTTTGGAGTGAAGTGGGAGAGTCTTATTTATAGTGAAGGAGACGAGAGGTTGTGGACTTGATCAACAGTCAGTATTGGATCAAAACATCTGACAGTTGTGGCTGAAAATGATCAAAATAGTAGGAACTCTTTGAACTTCTGTGTTTCAAGAAGAAATGACCGCCAGGTGTTGGCCGTCTTGTCTTTTTTGTCCACCCGCACATGACTATCTTGCCTAAGATGACCGCGCAATCTGGCAGCCTTTGCAAGAAGAATGTTCGACCCTTGTTCCAAAACTTGTTTTTTTACCATCTTTTACACCCAATTCCCCCAATTCTGACCTAATTTCACTAGATGCGTGAATCCTACTGTAACAGCCCGGGTAAAATTTTGGATTTTTACCGGACTGTAAAAGTCTATTTACCGAGATTTACTGTTGAATTAATCTTGGGTAATTAATTCAAGGTAAATCGGAAGTCGTTTTTCGAAACCGAAGGTTTTCCCGCGCTCGTGATTTTCCCGTGAATTTTTCGGAACTAAGTTGGTATTTTTCGGGTTTCGGAATTTCTCGGAAAATCACACCGGAAAATAACTAAGGAGGTATC